>JAJIBD010003324.1:0-85517 GCA_021461705.1 Cryptotis parvus | reverse complement strand
ATGAAGTTTGTGTATCTCAACTTATTTAGTATATAATCTTTATATTGTAAATTATGCTGGTTTTAGCATGTACATGCTGGCTGCGTCAGCAGCTGGCAGACAGGACAGACTTGTCTACACCCAAGGCTCTGCCCTGTGGGCCCTGGATGGCTTATGATCTGACAATAAAAAGACTGGATCCTGGATGAACCCAGAGCCACTGCAGAGCCTGACAAACTACACATGATGTGTGCAATATGCCCAAAACAGTAACAATAATAGACCTCATTACCAAATGAATGGAGGCATTACTGGCACCCACTCAAGCAAATGGATGAATAACGGGAAGACAAGTGATACAAGTGATAGCATTTACATGCAGATCACCTGAATTTCCTGTCTTGGAGCACTGAGATGAGCATTTGAATCAGAGGAAAACATAAAATGTTACATTGACAGACATTTCAGTTCTACTGTCTAAATTATATAACTTGGAAAATACCTCTAACTGCCTAAGATAAACATTAAATAAAGTTTGCAGCATGCAAAATGTTTATATTCGTTTAATTGGTTTAATGTATTAAGACTTCACAGATAAATTTATTTAATCCTATCTAATGACTCATACTGGTTAAATCATGTTTCAGATTATATATTGCTCAATTGAATACCAGTTACTATTTTGTTATAAAAATGGCTGAACATGTGCAAACCTTATAAATGCACAGGTGTTCATCTATGTCATAGCACATATACACTATTCTTAGGGATTTATTCAAGCAAATCTAAAATATGAAGGAACTACCTAGAAAAATATGATACTGCACTATTGTAGAAATTTGCTCAAGCAGAATTACAGCACATTTCAGGGATTTAGTTGTCTTGGGGATCATTACATCACGAAATTGATTTAATATCATAATGCCTTCTCAAATTTTTAAAATTAAAAGCTACCTTCAACTTCAAACAAACATTAGTGACAACACATTAGCATAACATAAGGTACAAACTTAATTGATTCTAAATGGCCACCTGTTCCTAATATCTATAATTTCCTCAACGGTTAATTGTTGGGTTCCTATTGCTTAATGCTATACTAGATATTAAGACTATAAAAATGAATAACAGAAGTAAATATAGACCCAGAATGGGTCTCAGTGCTTCATTGCTCCAAAACAAAAAGTACGATAAAGTATGTTAGTATTCTTATTTTTGTGAAGCATACAGTGACATGGTCCAAAAAAAAAAAAGTTAAGACATTAACTGTTGTCTAAAATGAGATATTAATTCACATCTAAGTGCTTTTAGAAATCTGTGAAGATCAGGATGCTAAGTGCCACTCTCTTTCCTGACTGCCTTATAGAAGTAAATTTTTTTCTCAAATAATTTTTAAAGGCTAACTAAAGTATATACTTCTTTACACCTGTTAGAAATACATTAATTCAGCCTTTACTTAGTTTAGTACAGTTATAAAGTACATAAATTTTGATATTAACAATGATTCAAATTTTAATTTTGTTCTCTTAAAAGACATGCTGGGGAATTTAGACAAATTGGTAATATTCTTTGGGAAAAATATATCAACATAAGTAAGCATCTTTATTGCAAATAGATATTCAATGTATCTTAAAAAAACTATATTTACAGTACCCAAATTTAAATAAAATAAAAAACAAGCTTAATAACCCATTGATTAAGTTTATAAGCACCATAAACTATTAGAATAAATGTGTATGTTCTAAAACAAAAACAGTAATATTCCCAGGTTCATAAAAATATCAATAGAAATATATTATGTGCAGATGAAATATAACATATCTTGCAAATGTGACATCACTTATTTCTTTATGCTTTAGTGTCGGGGTACACTGGTGGATGCCCTGACAAAGTCCAGGAGCAGGGTGTAGGGGTCCCCTTCTGCCCGGGGACCAGCGGTGGTCAGTGGGTGGAGAAAGAGACAAGAATAGGAGCAAAATTTTTTATGGCGCTTTCTTTCACAGGTTCTGGCATACATCAGCAATTGTTAAACCCCAATTTAGGGTTCCCGGATGGGCCCGACCATGGGTGAACCAGGATAGCTGCCACCATTGTTAAGGCCAAGCCGGGAAGAACAGAGAGGTGAGGGTGAAGAGACAGGAGAGCATCAGAAGAGAAGAAGCCAGAAAGAAAGCAGGCTACAGTTTTCATATCCTGCAACACAGACCCTTCCCCGCAAAGAAAGAAAAACAGCCAGGGTCAAATCCCCTCAGGTAATTTCCTCCCAGGATCCCACCTAGATCCTTTTGAAATGTGAATGCAACAAGCCAAGATCTGCCTTGGAAGTGGCCCTGCAGGGTAGAGTGGAGGAGGGGCTCCTGAGAGGAACTATCTCAGAATACAAAGGCATGCATCTGTACCAAAGAGTATTCTATAGCCAGTTATGTATTTCTCCAAGCCTTCATAAGAGTCTCTACTTCATGGTTGTTTTGTATAGTAGCCTTTGAGTTATCAGAGAGCCATGCTTGCTTGCTTGGAGGCAAACAGAATTTCTCTCTTGGTCTAATTACTTAGAGATCCAACGTGGCCAGGCAAATATACCAGTAAGATCTATCTAGTTCCATGATGATTGTGGCGTATGAGAGAATGTTTATACCAGCCAGTATAGACAACATGGTCAGATGAACTGCCACATTCAAACTGTCCTCCTCCTATCTACAAAGTGACCTGCAGGAGGCAACTCTAGGCCATGTGCAGAGGCTCTGGGCAGCAGTGTACTGCAATACTTTAGGAATATATTTTTTGCCTATGCAAAAAACAGTCTTTTCCTAACATATACTGGTGTTGAATAGCACTACAAAAAATAATTTCTATATTTTAAATATTTAGTATACTATAGTTTTGTATATTTTTGATCAAACCAAAGGGTTTGATGCCTTTACCATAGTACCAATAGTACCATGTTTGAGCTATTTTCAGAATAAGATAATAGTGAATTACTAAACATTACATTAGGCACATTCAATCTACAGGGTAGTATAGCACATTGTTTTGAACATGTCAAACCACATAATCTAATTCTGATCAATTAAAATATAAATGTTTGGTATTTTATCCCTGAATTCTAATAATGAGTGTGAAGTAGTGTGAAGTAGTGTTAACTATAATTATTCAGTCACACTTATAACAAGCTAGCCCAATGATAAACATAAAATTATCCATCAAACAGTTAAATGATTATAAAAAAGGCCTAGTCAGAGCATTATAGCGGGTAAGGAAGGCACTCGTCTTGCGGCACAGCTAACCTGGACTCAATATCTAGCACCATATACATTCACCCAAGCACTGGTATTAGTAATCCCGGGGCACAGATCCAGAAGCAATCCCTAAACCGCATGAGGTGTGGCCCAATCCAAATCTTCCCCAGAGAGAAAGTTACAATTACTTTATACAATTTATAAAGATAAGTGTAGAATACTAATTTGTAAATTAAATGTGCTTTTAATTCAGAACTATTGACACTGATTGCTCTTTGCTCTTTACTTTTTTTTAGTTTTGACTAAATCAGAATTTTCTCAAATATCTGTTTGGCTTCAGAAATGCAGTTTCCCAGCTAGTACACCTACCCTCCCCCAAAAAAAAAAAAAAAACTATGCCAAATAAATGCCAAAAATTTTTACATATTTTGAAAATTAATATTTATAAAGGACAAAGGGTTGCTTTTTAACTTTGCAATTAAATGACTATTTTCTAATTCATAAATAGAAATTAATGAATCAATGTTTATGTAAACCGTCTGCTTGCCAATTAAACACTTATCTTAAAATTCATAAATGTCCTTGCTATTCAAGGAGTTAGCAATAATTATGTTTTCCTCTTACTTCATAAGCTTTCCCTGCCTGCTTTTTACTTATTCCACAATCTTCCCTTTCTTTTCTTACCACCCTTCTCTTTTTCCTTTGTATACCCTCCTAAACTCAGATAATTAGTCCCGGTGATGTATATATGGACAGTAATGGGGGCCAGTGGCTAGGCAGTCAGCGCTGTAGCAAATGTGGGTGAAAAGGTAGAATCACTTCCTTCAGTTAATGCACTTTACAAACATGATGGAGGAAGTGTTTTTGACCATAATCTAGAGACTCCCAAAAACCATCTCCACTAATTTTGTTTTTTGAAAGAACAGAAGGTTACTTGTTCAAATTGCTCGTTATTATCAGCAGCAGTACTGAAGCAAGGCCAGAAAGTGAAAAATTAAATAATAATAATAAAGGAAGAATTTCCCGGTGTGCGCATGAAAGAATGCAGCCCCAAAGCTGAGATAATGATAATAATAGTTGGATCTGGAACAGACTGAGCAGATATAAGGAATACAAAGCAGGGAAGATAAGAGTCACTGTACAATTCAGCAATAGGTTGAAGAAAGGAGAGAAATGAGGCACAAGATTGGAAATGGAATAAATGCACATTTTTGCCTCCTTTCTTAGCTATTTTTAAGACACACATATCACGAGATGGTTATCGGCACAAGAGCCCTGGTGAAGAGGATGGCAATCAGACTAAGCCAGGCAGACAAGTAACATTGCTACGGAACAGACCTGGGAGCAAGTTTTACGATTTAGCATAGATATATCTTTTTTCCTTAAAAAGAAACAATCTTGGCTTATATTTTATTCATAGAAGCCATTCTTTATTGCCTTCAGTGATTTTTTGCTATGTGTAACTTGAAAATTTGCCTGTGCCCTTGAAAAGCTGCCTGTGGTATGATCAACATTGTTCCACTGATGACTGCTATCCTGCCCCTCATTGTGAGCCTATTATGAAACTTTTTTATTCCAGGAAAGTGTGTTCTGGTGTGATTATTGAATTAGCACTTTGTTTAAATCTATAAAGACACATGGCTTTATGTGTCTGCTCTAGGAAAAAATTGTATGCATACTAAAAACACTGAAAAGTTGCATTCTTTATGAAAACCATTTAGTGTCTAAAACTTCCATTTACCTTACTTGCAGTGATGCAGTGATTCATTTTTAATTGGTCGGCTTGATACTTATCGAATATGAAGAATATATCTTTTAGCTGCTAGAAATGGTAACTACAATCTTTGTGGTTCTTTAGCTCTTGTTAAATATAATACTTGAATAACTGAATGTCTTGTAGACTAAAGTTAAAGAAATAATAGAACATTTCCAAAAAACAATTTCACTGCATTTCCCAAAGATGTTGTCTGTACATTTAAATGTTCTAGAGAACTTTGAAAGTATTTAAATTCCCCACTGGTCAGCCTGGGCAGATATAAGGAATACAAAGCTAGGATAGAAAAAGATAAAGTATAATTGTTTTTAGGGAATGAGGCTAAAAAGTAAAAAAGCCTACAGCTAAAACTGAAACAAAACAAAAAAATTTGCCAGCAACAAATAAGAAAGTGAGCAAGAGTTACTTTTGAACTCTAACAGTGAAATAATCCTCAGGCCATTTATGATTCTGTTGCTGAATAATCCTTTCCATACCGGGCTACCTGTGCTTTAAGACAACATAACTTACAGAGTAAAGCATATTGAAACCAGAAATTTCAACTAGACAGTTAATTCTTTTGTTTTTGAGTGATTTGGGAATGTTTCTTAATCCCTTGTGACCTCAGTTTCCTCATCTGTTAAGCAGAAAAGACTTCAAAATATATTTTCATTTACAAAGAGGCTCTTCAATTAAATAACATAGTATCAAACTGAGAGATAGTACAGTGAATAGAGTGCTTGCCTTGTACGCGGTCTACCTGGATTTGATCACTGGCAAAAGGTTCGCAAAGCACTTTAACTTTTGAACTATCTCGTCAGCTCTATTAATCATTTACTCAAGGCTGTGACTATTAAAGATTGAAGAGAAGTTTGGCACTTCTAAATTTTAAGAAATGGAACTGAAATTACAGCACATTACATAGAATTTATATCTTGATAAATACTTTTGAACTCAACATTGTTATTTAAAAGCAGCAAGAAATTATTCTGAAGATGGAACTGCTGACGAATAAAAAGCATAGTTATACATGTGGTATTACAGGGCATGAAAAAGAGGGTAATAAAAAGGAAAATGCAATTGCAGAGCTCTGGGGATACAAACCTGAGAAAATTAAGTTATGGGACTCCACTGTTTACTTCTTAGATAATTTTTTTAATTCCCTGTCTTATTGAATCCCCATGAGATACAGTTACAAAGACGTTCATGATTGGGTTTCAATGCAATGTTCCAACAATGTACATTCCCTACCAAATATGTTTCAATCCCCCAGTTTTAATGGGGGACAATTTTTCTTCTCTCTAACTCTCTCTGTCTCTCTCTGTCTCTCTCATTTTAGTCATTGTGTTTTATAATACAAATACTGATGTACTGGTGGGGTATCATATATATATATACATATATTATATATATGTGTGTGTGTGTGTGTGTGTGTGTGTGTGTGTGTGTGTGTTACTTTCCTCCTTTCTAGCTCTCAGTTTTTTGACCACAGTGATCATTCCCAACTTTTTTTTGTCACAGTGTTCCCTTCTCTATCTAACTACACTCCCCCACCACTCTGAGGCAGCGTTGCTACCATGGACAATGGACAGTCTTGCTATATAAAAAACAGTAGAAACAAGTATAGTAGAAACAAGGGTTTCTACTGTCTTTGAGTATTAATCATATTCCATTTTCTACAGCCCATAAATATTTGCAATTGTTTTACGTCTTTAGCTCTATCTCTAACTTATTTCACTCATCACAGTACTATGTCCATCCATGTCAAAACAAATTTTTCTGACTTGATTTTTCCCAAAACCGTGCAACATTGTTTTATGTAGATATACCATGATTTATTCATCCAGTCATCTGCTCTGTTTGTTCTGTAGAGAGCTGTTTTGTTCCAAGATGTTTGATTTGATTCTCTGTTCCTGTTAACAAAATAACTTCTACATTCAATGCATCATGCTCTGAGGAGATATTTGAAGCGATTTTTATCCTCTTGATTTTATGGAAGTACGTTTTGTGGCCAAACATTTGGTCAGTCCTGGGGAATGTCCCATGTATGTTGGTGGAAAATGTGTCTTCTGTTACTAGCCGCCTCTTGTTCAATTCTTCCTTCAAAGGCAGTATTTCCTTGCTTCTCTATTAAGGATAGATTCAGTATCCTTAATCTATCAAAAAGAGATGAAGTGGTGTTGGAAGTTTCCAGCTACTATTTTGTTGCTATCCATGTCCTCCTTGAAGTCTATTGACAGTTATCTAAAGTATTTTGCTATTCCCTCATTGTACATATATATGTTCAGGAATGTGATTTATTCCTGGTGTACATATCCCTTGATTATTAATAAATTATTTTCACTGTCTCTTATAACCTTTTTTTTGGTCTGAAATCTATGTCATCGACATAGTATGTCCACCCCTGGACTTTTTAAGAGTTTGCTTGCTTGAAGAATTGTTTTACTGGGGCCAGAATGATAACACAAAGGGTAGAGCACTTGCCTTGCACACAGATGACCCGGGTTCATACCCTGGCATTTCATATGGTCCCACAAGCATTGCAGGAGCAATTCCTGAGCAAAGAGCCAGGAGTAACCCCTGAGCATTGCCAGGTGTGACCCCCAAAAGCAAAAAAAAAATTGGTTTACAGCCTTTGAGTCTTTTCCTGACTATTCAAATATATTTTTTGTAGGCAGTATGGTGTTGGATTCAAACTTTTTTAATACATTTTTCCACTCTGTGTATCCTACTTGGCACCAGTTTATGCCATTAAGAAAGATAATTTCATTGGGTTTTGTGCCATCATTCTGTAAAATTTTGCTGTACTTTTAGAGTTGGTCTTGCCTTAACATAACACTTTCAATTCTTTCAAAATTGGTTTTGAGCTTATGAAATTCCTGAGCTGTTGTTTCTGCGTGAAGTTATATGTAGTTCCTTCAAATCTGAATGAAAATCTGACTGTGTAAAGTATTCTTGGTGAGTTGTATATTTCATTCAATGTTTTTTACTATATCCAATCATTGACCTCAGGGTCAGAGGGTCTCTTTTGTTATGTCTGTTGTAAATCTAAAAAGGGGGCTCCTTTGTGTAAAATTTCCATGTTGATCTTAGTGTTTTCAATATTGTATCTTTATCTTTGGTTTTATTGTTTGATTAAGAGATGTCTTAGAATATATTTTGTATTAAAATTGACCTGCTTATTTATCTATTTGTTTTTTACCAAGTCCAATGATAGGATATAATAGTTTTAGTGTTATCAGTACTGCCATACATTTCTACTACCAGAGTGCTAGGATCCATCTACCATTAATTGTTCTCTCCCCTTCCTCTCCCGGACTGCTCCCCCAATTCCAACCCCTATCCCAGATCTTAGTGTCCTCAAGCATAGTTCTAAAAGTGTCTCTCAGGATTGGTTCCACTGTGTATTTTCTAATTCCTATTTTTTCTCTTATATTGAGAACATGGATAATATCATCAGGCATTCACTTTTTTCTTTTTGACTCACAATACTTAGAAAAAACTTCCTCCTTCCATACATTTACAACAAACTACAATATTTCATCTTTTCTGATAGCTGTACATATATACCAGCATGCTAAGAGATTACATCTGGCTCTGTGCTTAGGGATTACTTCTGGTGATACTCAGGGCTCAGGGTTCAAATATTGTTCCAGGGATCAAACTGGGGTGATTCTGTACAAGGCAAGTTATTTAGTACCTCTAAGTCTTTTTATTCGGGTCTCTTACCCTTTGGGCTTCCTGGATCTGAATAGCTGTGTTTTCTATCCCTGGGAACTTTTCAGCAATGGTGCCTTTGACTGTTACTTCCTCAGTGGAGATGATTTCCTATAGGAGAAGGCAAGCATTAGAGGTGTTCAGAACTCTCACAGAGTGTGTGTTTGAGTATCACTGCTGACTTCCTTGCTTGTTCACAGGACAATTATTATGCTTCCACATATGTTTGCACGGGAAGGTCTTCTATGACGTTCCAACATTGAAAATGTTTCTGTCTAAGGAGTCTTTGTAAGTAGAAGGTGCCTGCACTGGTAGTCACTCAAGAAAGAATTTGATTAATCAATCCTCTAAGTAGGTTGAAGAAGAAAAATGAGATATACTATAAGAGAACAGGGAAGGCATTGTAGATAAAGTTGATCATTTGCCATGTTTGTATGTTGTCTAGGTAAGAGATGATGATACATTGAATTACAGTGGAATGCTATTTTAGATTATACTAGATTTTATGAGAATGAATCAGCAAGCTGGAAGATCTATTTTGAGAAGTAAAATGAGTAGGAGTTGGAAGAGAGACATGGGCATGATATTAATTATCTGATTTTAATCATCAGATGAATTATGTCATTATTAAATGAAAATAAATCTAAATAAACATTCTACTTGGATAGAGGATATTACTTCACACAAACTGATTTTTACAATATATTGTTGTTTCAAACATGTTGAGATTCCTTTGGCTTTATCCAAGAAAAGCTTAGGTAACAGTTGACACCACATGCTAAACTTATGGGGCAGATGTGAATGCAGAATGGTATCTATGGATTATAAATCATAAAGAGCATAATGTTAGAAGATGTCTTGTATCGTCTTATTCAGTAAAACAATCAGTGAGAGGAAAGTACAAGAGCATTACATGGTCACTGAGATAGTACTTCTAAATCATCACAGTAAATAGCACAGTATAATGGGCAGGTCTTTTGTAGAGCTTGTTTTGAAGTTAAGGCAAAGCTATTCCTAAAAAATATCTTTTTTGTTTGTTTGAGTTGTCTCTTCCAATGAAAATTAAAAATAAATGACACTGCATCAAATCAAAAAGTGCTTATCTGGTGAAATAAACTAAAATAAGGAGCTGCCCTATCTTACAAAGATAACATTTTCACCCATAAAACCGAGGAAGGACTAATATTCAAAATACATAAGACAAAAAAAGTTCAGCAACAAAAAAATAACCCAATTCCTAAAAGTCCAACTTAATAATGGAAAAGGAAATAAACAGACACTTCCACAAAAAGAATATACAGATGACCAATAGACATATGAAAAAAATTTTCACTGTAAACTGTTAGGAAAATTCCAATCAAGATGGCAATGATATGTCAAACCATTGGGAATACTGTATACCAAAAACATGTAAATAGTGTTCTGTCATGACCATAGCTATGCAAAAAGGATACTGGGGCAATATCAGGTCCAGCTCTCTCTGGCTGACAGTCCAGAGATTGTGTGAAAATAGCTTTTTATATGACTAGCATCTATTCCTCAAACACAAATGTCAGGTGAATGGCTTAAAAAGTTATGCTATATATACAAAATATATTATTATGCAACAATGTGAATAAAAGAAAATTTGTGATTTGCTGCAACTTAGATGGAAGTGTTCGGCTTCATATTTAAGAAAATAAGGCAGAGAGAGGGAAATACAGGGTTATCTTAATTAAATATTATATGTATAAAATGAAACAGGGAAGTAGTCTATTTCAATAAAAACAAACTCTTTTTTTAACATTTTATTATACCACCGTGAGATATACAATTACAATGCTGTTCACGCTTGGGGTTTCGGTCACACAGTGTTCCAGCACCCTGCCCTCCACCAGTGCCCCCAGCCACCACCCATGTCCCCAATTCCCTCCCCCTCCCACATCCTGCCTAAATGGCAGGTTCTTTATCTCCTCTCCTCTCCCTCTCTCTCTCCTCCTTCTCCCACACATTGTGGGTTGCACTACGTACACTTAGAAGCCATCATTTGCATTTTTTTGTCTGTATTTAATGCTCAGTTCTATGTTAGCATCAGAACTTTAGACATTTATTCACTCATGTTCCCTTCTCTATCTAAACTAACCTCTGACTCCCACAGGCTTGTGGTAATTTCCACTTTCGGTAAGATCACCTAGTATATTTATATCATGCAAATAAATGCAGTCATTCTATGTCTCTCTCTTTCCTTCTGACTAACTTCACTCAACATGATTCTTTCCATATCCATCCATTTATAGCAAAATTTCATAACTTCATTTTTTCTGACAGCTGCATAGTATTCCATTGTGTAGGTGTACCACAGTTTCTTTATCCAGTCATCAGTTCTCGGGCATACTGGTTGTTTCCAGGTTCTGGCTTTGTGAATAGTGCTGCTATGAAAATAAAAGTGTGGATTGTGTTTCCCGCTGTGTGTTTTTGGCTTTCCAGGGTATATTCCCCAAGAGCGGTATGGCTGGGTCAAAGGGGAGCTCAATTTCTAGTCTTTGGAATGTCCATATTGTTTTCCAGAAAGGTTGTACAAGTCGACATTCCCACCAACAGTGTATGAGAGTCCCCTTTTCCCACATCCACGCCAGCACTTGTTGCTTTTACCCTTTTGGATATGGGCCATTCTCTGTGGTGTGAGGTGATATCTCATTGTTGTTTTGATTTGCATCTCTCTGATGATTAGTGATGATGAGCATTTTCTCATATGCCTTTTTGGCCATTCGGATTTCTTCCTTGTCAAAGTTTCTGTTCATCTCCTCTCCCCATTTTCTAATGGGGTTGGCTGTTTTTTTCTTATGTATTTGTACCAGTGCCTGATATATCCTGGATATTAACCCCTTATCAGATGGGTATTGGGTGAATATTCTTTCCCATTCTGTCGACTGTCTTTCTATCTTGGTCACTGTTTCTTTCGAGGTGCAGAAGCTCTGCAGTTTCATGTAGTCCCATATATTTATATTTTCTTCTAGTTGCTTTGTTAATGGTATTTCACCTTTGAAGATGCCTTTAGCTTCAATGTCGTGGAGGGTTTTTCCTATATGTTCTTCAATGTACTTTTATGGATTCAGGTCTGATATTGAGATCTTTAATCCATTTTGATCTGATTTTTTGCAAGGTGTTAGACACAGGTCCAAATTCATTTTTTTACATGTAGCTGTCCAGTTTTTCCAGTACCACTTGTTGAAGAGACTTTCCTTACTCCAGTTTGGACTCTTTGCACCTTTATCAAAGATTAACTGATCATGTCTTTGAGGGTATGTGTCAGGATACTCAACTCTATTCCATAGGTCCACCGGTCTGTTTTTATTCCAGTACCACGCTGTTTTAATTACTGCTGCTTTGTAGTATACTTTGAGGTTGGGAAAGGTGATGCCTCCCATCTTCTTCTTCTCAAGTATTGCTTTAGCTATCCATGGGTGTGTATTATTCCATACGAATTTCAGGAGTTTTTGGTCAATTTCTTTAAAGAATGTCATGGGAATCCTTATAGGAACCACATTGAATCTGTACAAAGCTCTAGGGAGTATTACCATCTTGACAATGAATAAAAACAAACTCTTGGACCTGAATTACACTACTGAGAATTCCAAGTAAATGAGAGACTAGACGTTGGGAATGATGACATAGACTGAAGATAACAAAGGACATCAATTAGGGCCATGAGTATATGAATAATGGAGAAGTGAGGAAAATTTGTTCACCTAAACCACAAGCATTGTGGAGGGAAAATTAGCATAAGGGTTAAAATGATTGTCCTGCATGCTGCTAAAGCCAGTTTGATCCCTGGCTCCTCATTAGGTCCTCTGACAGCTGCCAGGGAGTAATTCATGACCACAGAGCGCAGAGTAGGCTCTGAGCACTGCCCGTGTGTCAATGCATGTCCCCATCCATGTATGTAAAGTGTCAAGCACATGTGGCCCAAGCTATAAGTATTATCTTTTCAATGACTTTGCAAAAGTGTTAATATAGTGGCATATGAAAGCGCCTATTAGTTTTTGGCAGAGGGATGCTAAAACTGGTGGTATGTCATCTTATAAGGAATGAATACCAAAGATTTGTAAGACACTCATAGAACTTTACAAGAAATTAAACTCCAAGTACAGCTCAATCAGCCCCTGGCCAAGTCTAACATAGTTCCAGGGTTCGCTCACATGTGCGTGGGGCGGGGGCAAGCTGGCTGGACTTGGAGTATGGATTTGGCTCCTCCTCCTATTCCTCCCACTTCCATGTCAGAGGGCGTAGCTGCGAGTTCCCAGCTACCACACCCAGCAATTGGAAGAGATACACTCCAGACCCACAGCTGTATTGCCTCATGGCCACAGAACAACCACTTGATTCTTAGACAATAGAAGTTAGGACTTTCCAGGAACTTTCACATTTATACACTGTGATGATCATTCTCCCACATGGCAGAGCCTGGCAAGCTACCTGTGTTGTATTTCCATATGCCAAAAACCAGTAGTAATAGTTAAAGAGCTCATTCCAATGACCTGAAGGATTGGTTTGAGGCTATACTTGTTCCTGGAGCAAGCAGATACCCCTGGGCTGCACTAGCATGTGACAAGACATATAGAGATGTTACTGGTGCCCGCTCAAGCAAATTAACGAACAATGGAAAGTCAAGTGATACAAGTGAAAATCCAAGTCCATGGCCAAAATGGGGAAAAGAAATGAACAGAAACTCTTCAAAGTTGAAATACAAATAGTCAAAGGCATATGAAAAAAAAATGCTCTACATTTCTAATCATCAGAGAGATGCAAATAAAAACAACAGTGTGATATTATCTTACATCACAGAGACCACAGACCAGTGGACATCAAAAAACACCCAGTGCTGGTACAGAAAAAAAAACAGAAAGGGATTCTCATTCACTGTTGGGGGATGCTGATCAGTCAGCATTTTTTGAGAACAATGTGTGCATTCTTCAGAAAACTAGAAATTGAGCTTCAATATGAACCAACATGCCACTTCTAAGAACATACCCAGGGAGCCCAGAAACACAGCAGAAGCACCCTCTTCACTTCTATGTTCATTGCAACACTATTCACAAAAGCTAGAATCTGGAAACAACTTGAATAAAAGAGAACAGAAACCATGGTACATCTATACATGGAATACTATGCTGCTGTAATGAAAAATGAAGTCATGAAATTTGCCTATAAATGGATGGACAAGGAGAGTATCATGCTAAGTGGAAATGAGTCAGGAAGATAGTACATAAAATGATTGCACTCATTTGTGGAATATAAAAATGTTGTACTTGTCTATTTGTATGGACGCTAGAAATAGTGGTCAGGAGGATTGACCCGTGCTTGGAAGCTTGTCAAAAGTGAGAGAAAGAGGGGGAGTTCAGTTAGTACAGAGAAGGGTTCACTATGATAATGACAATTGGAAACAATCACTCTGGACAAGAGTTGAGTGCAAACAGTACATGAAGGGATATAAATGAATAAATGATAACCTTATACTACCTGAACCACAGACCATAATGACCAAAAGGATAGAGAATGAGAGAGAAAGAGAGTGGAGTGAGTGTGTATGAGTGAGAGAGAGAGAGAGAGAGAGAGAGAGAGAGAGGGAGGAGAGAGAAGAAACCTGTCAGATACAGTGGCAGACTGGCAGACTGGGGATTGGGTTTGGAAAGAGGAAAACTGGGAACTTGGTGGTGGGAATTTACACTGGTAAAGGGGCAGGTGTTGGAACATTGTTTGACTGAAACCCAATTATGGACAACTTTGTAATTGTTCATCTTTTGTTGATTTAATAAGTAATAAAAAATAAAACTGGTTGTGAGTTGACACATATGCCTGCAACTATTATTTATAATATTGCAAATCATGGTGAATAAAAAGCTGAAAGAAAAGAAAAAGGTCTCTTATAAGTATATATTTAGATGTCATAGCAAAAAGCACTAAGTTTTTAAACGGTCCCTCTCATCAGAACTCCACCCAGCAGAGCAGCCCATCACAGCCTGGATCATCGACACCCACCCTGCAGCAGCTTTTTTCCTCAATCCGGCCCAGGTATGCTGGTCCAGAGTCTCTCAGACATGGGGCAGAGCTGTTCCTTGCTCTCCCTGTGCACAGCAGTTCATGAGGCAGTCGGGAGGCATGGCGGGTTCTAGCCCTGGCCCACCACCTCGGCAGAGCCTCACAACAAGCCAGACACCATCCTCACTCCACGGGTGCCGCCATTTTCCACATTTGGACTTCCCTCTTGTCAGAACTTCACCCAGCAGACCAGCCCATCACAGCCCGGCTCGCCCGGCCGCGTGGTTCATCAATCAATGCTTTATTTGGAGGTGTTTAAAAGAGTTTGCCTCCCGCTCGGCAAGCCTGGCAAGCTTCTCGTGTTGTATTTGATATGCCAAATTCCAGTAACAATTACATTAGGTCATTCCCATGACCTAATATAATGGTTTGAGGCTCTTTATGTTCCTGTAGCAAGCCGATGCCCCTGGCTCTACTGGCATGAGACAGGACATATGGAGATATTACTGGTGCCCGCTCTAGCAAATAGATGATCAACGGGAAGATCGTGATCGTGATAGAAATAATTAACCATAGAGATTTTGCAAAATTAAAAATAATTTTTATGTTTGTCAGCTTCAGTCTGTAATCTAAACCGTAATTGGAAATTATATATTTCCCTTGAATCTCTAATATAGAAACTTTAAAGATATTTGAAGCTGACTAGTCCTGTTTACCTTAAAGAAAGGGGAGAGAATCAGAAAGCATTGAGAAAGGTTGTTTTGTACATTAAAATATCTCTATACTCTACAATCCAGAAAATACCTGCTGTTTAGTTAAAATTTTGTTTCTATTCCACTTAGGCAGAGTGGTTGATTTTTTAAAATTTCGGGCAGTGAATCAATTTAAAACTTTAACAAGTAAAATTTAGTCAGCTGTTTCTTAAATGTAATTTTACCTCTCATGTTCAAGCATATTTTGATAATATTCCCGACTTTAGCATGCAATTAGGGACTTTCTACCGTGAATTTCACACCAGACTCAGAATGGAAAGATACCACAGGTCTTCATGTGTGCCCCATCCACCCTACAGTATATGTTGTGGACTTATCTCTGCCAATAGAAAAATTTGTTCTAAACTTCCCCATTCCCTTGGTTTTCTTATGAAAATTTCGATTGCTCTTTTTGTAATTTTTTGTTTTCTAGTGAAATATTTTAGCTCTCAATAAGAATAAATTGTTGTAGGTAATAAGCTAGCATAATAAGCCTCAGATTTTATTCTATTTGGAAATAATTGTTTACATTATTTAAAATATAAATGTGGGCCACAGCATGTAGCTCTAAAATCAACTGATAGGTTCAAGGGACAATAGGAAGGAAACAAGGTCTGAAGTGGAGTAACACAGTCAGGAAAAAAATATGTTAAACCTTGGCATAAACTAATATTAGGCAGACATTTGGTAGAGTTGTGTTTGGAAGCCATACCTGGAAATGCTTTTTATCAGATAGGCTTTGGTGAATATTCTTTCACCAAAGGTGAAAAAGCTTTTAGTTTCATATAGTCCCTTCTGTTTATCTTTGCTTCCAATTGGTTTGTTAGTGATGTTTCATATTTGAGGATGCCTATAGTTTCATTGTCATGGAGGTTTTTCCTATATTTTCTTCAATGAACTTTATGGATTCAGGTCTGATATTGAGATCTTTAATCCATTTTGATTTGGGCCCGAGCGATAGCACAGTGAGTAGGGTATTTGTCTTGCATGTGTCTGCGCCAGGTTCGATCCCAGGCATCCCATATGGTCCCCCAGAGCACCACTAGGAGTAATTCCTAATCAAAGAATCAGGAGTAACCCTGGAGCATTGCTGGGTGTGACCCTAAAAAGAAAAAAAAATCCATTTGATCTGATCTTTGTGCATGTGCGTGATGTTAGAAAGAGGTTCAAATTCATTTTTTTTACTCGTATCTTCCCAGTTTTCCCAGCATCACATGTTAAAGAGGCTTTACTTGCTCCATTTTGTACATTTTGCTCCTTTATCAAAGATTAAATGGTCATGTATGAGGTTGTGTGTCAGGATACTCAACTCTATTCCATAGGTCCACAGGTCTGTCTTTACTCAAATACAATGCTGTTTTCATAACTACTGCTTTGTAGTGCTGCTTGAAGTTGGGAAAGGTTTTGCCCCCCATCTTCTTTTACCCAAGGATTGCTTTAGCTTTATTTTTATTGTTTTATGTGAAAACTACAGAGAGTGTGAATACAAACAAGAGAGCCAGGTAGGATAGGCTTGTTTAATGCAGAAACAACATTGGAAATTTGTCATAATCAAAATATTCAGACTAATGGAAATATATTAATTGGTGGCAGACAAAATTCCTTGTGGCCAGAAAGTCAGCTTACTAAAGAGGATTTAGAGTCATATCTCACTTATCCATTACACTGTAGCTCAGACTCCTAGTGGCGTTGATGGGTGATAACAAGGCCTAGATCCTTTAGGAAGATCTAACTTTCCTTTTTGTAAGATATTTTATTAAGGAATGTCATTTTTTCATGCCCCTTGAGGTGTTGCCGGTATCCTGTGGTGCCTGGCTGCATTGACAGGTGGCAGACAGGAAGACAGGCTTGTCTAAACCCAAGGTTTTTCCACCTTGGGCCCTGGATGGTTGATGGTCTGACATAGAAGATGACTGGCCCCCTAGGGTGAACCTAGAGCCAAGGCAAAGCTTGGCAAGCTACTCATAGTATATCCTATATGCCAAAAAGAGTAACAATAATGGGCCTCATTCCCAACGATTGGATACATTACTGGTGCCTGCTTAAGCAAATCAGTGAACAATGGGAAGACAAGTGATACAAGTGATTCTTGAGGGTTTATATACAATTTTAAGGAGTGTTTGACCAATTTCTTTGAAGAATGTCATCGGTATCTTATAAGGACCACACTGAGTCTGTATAAATCTCAAGAAAGTATTACCATTTTGACAATGTTAATTCTCCCAATCCTTGAGCAGGGAATGTGTTTCCATTTCCTTGTGTCCTCTTTTATTTCTTGAAACGTTTTATAGGTTTCTTTGAACAGGCCCTTTACATTCTTAGTTATCCTGATTCCTAGGTATTTGGAATACCTATCTGTGATACATTGCGAATGGGATCGTTTTCTTAATATTCCTTTCTTCTCTTTCATTATTTGTATATAGGTAAGTCACTGACTTTTGGGTATTGATTTTGTACCCTGCCACTCTACTCTGGGCTTCCATTGTTCCTAGGAGCTTTTTGGTAGAAAGTTTATGGTTCTCTAGGTATAATATTATCTCATCTGCATATAGTGATACCCTGACTCTTCCTTACCTATCATGTTGCCTGTAATGTCCTTTCTTCCTGATTGCTATGGCAAATACTTCCAGTGCTATGTTGAATAGAACTTATGAGAGTGGGCCACCTTGTCTTTTCCCCAATCTTTGGGAGAAGGTTTTCCGTTTTTCCTTATTGAGGATAATACTCACTGTGGGTCTTTGGTAGATGCCTTTGACTATATTGAGGATTGTTCCTTCAATCCCCATTTTATGGAGAGTTTCTGTCATGAACAGGTATACGATCTTGTCAAATGCTCTCTTTGTCTATTGATATGGTCATTTTGTTTTTTGTTTTTTCTCTTATTGATGTGATGTTTTATGTTGATTGACTTGCAAATGTTAAACCATACTTGCATTCCAGGGATGAATCCTACTTGGTCATGATGGATAATATTTTTGAAGGGTCTTTGGATTCTGTTTGCTAGTATTTTGTTGAAGATCTTAGCATCTGTGTTCATTAAGGTGCTCGGTCTATAGTTTTCTTTTTTTGTGACGTCTCTTCTACTTTGGGTATCTGGTTCATATGTGCCTCGTAGAAGCTATTTAGGAGTGTTTCTGTTTCTTCTATTTCCTGGAAGAGCTTGAAAAGGACTGGCAGTAGATCCCTCTTAACTGTTTGGAAGAATTCACCAGTGAATCCATCAGACCTGGGCCTTTGTTTTTAGGCAGACTTTTAATTACTGTTTCAATTTCCTCACTGGTGGTAGACTTTTACAGGTGTTCCAGATCCTCTTGTTTAAGCCTTGGGGGGCTATAGGACTTCATGAATAACAAAACTAATTTTTGGAAGTATGCTTTAAAATTCAAAGTTGATATAATTAATGAAGAATTTATAAACTATATCATGCTTAATTTGTAATATAAACCTGTAATATATCAACTGATGAAAATATCTGAATTCTTTAAGTAAGGGGCTAACAAAATTGTGTTATTATTTTCTTTATAACTATTCCAATTATTTCCACACATTTTTATTTATATGAATGTTTCAATACTACAGATAATTTGAATTATTCAAGTCATCATTTAAATGACTGAAAAAGTAACACCATAATTATTGTACAATAATATTTTGATTAATCATATCTATTTAAAGTGAACCTCAATTGCTATTTTATACTTCTTGATTAATAGGTGATTTTGACTGATTCTGTAAAACTAAACTGTATCCTGTTTTACTGATATTTTCTTTTGTTCTTTTATGAAATATCATCAAGAAAACCACGAATCAATGTAGAAGGCAATTCGACAAGACATGTTTTGTGGTTTGAGAACTTGTAGACACTAACAGAGTACCATGTTATGCCAATATAAGTGTGATATTATCTTGGACTGGAGAGCTAGTACAGTGGGTAAGGCATTTGTTTTGCACATATGTGACATGGGTTCAATTCCATATGTTCCCTGGAGCACTGCGAGGACACTTCTGAGTGCAAGGCCAAGAGTAATTCCTGAACATTGCCAGATGTGGCCAAAAAACCAGCAAAAAGCATGACATTATTACTCTCTGGAGTAAACACAGCCTAAGTGGGGGTTTGAGACTAAAAGTGATTGCCAGTCAGGTAAAAGATGGCTGAAGGTAGCAGAAAGAACAGCCCACTGAGCCACACAGTGGGAGCAGTCAGGATGCCACACTCAGGAAGCCTACTGCTCAAACCGAAGATACATGGATTGATACTGTAGTGGCCAGAGAAGAAAGACTGCCTCAGATGACAAGATTTCTCTTATTATTCACTGTGCGATTTTAAACTTGAGGAAATGGCACTCTCATAACTATGTTTCAGAAAATTCGCTTCTAGGCATGTCATTGTTGAATATTTCCTAGAAGTGTTTAGTAGAAATAAAGGGAAATTTTCAATAATCTCTCAAGGTTTTCCCTGAGACTATAAATGGAAGTATCAGGGTCCAGTTGAAGGTGTTGAGTGCTGACCCCTTTTAAAATACAATAATTTAAACCCAACCTTTTTTAGTGCTTTATTTTTCTTCTTCTTAAGTAGAAATTTAATAAGAAGTAGAAAGATTCTGCCATAGAACTCAAAATCCACAAAAGTTAGAAATCTTCAGGTTTACCCACTGTAGATTAGAAATCTTCAGCTTTACACACTGTAGATTTCTATGATCTTTATCTGAATCCATCTTTATCTGAATTCTTTGTTCCTTCTACCTCTTAACATTAGACAGATAAATCATCATGCTTCTGTGTAATGTCCTACTATCTTTAGACTTTCAATTATATTTCAGAGACTGTGTGCTGTTTGTGCTCTCACACTGTACATAATAGCATCATACTATTATTTTGAGCGTAATGGTTTACAAACTCTTATTTGTTGAATTTAATACAAGAAATAATGCAGCACCACACTCTCCAATCACGTGTCTACTTTTCTCCACAATTATCCTAAGGTCGCTCACCCACTTTTTTTTAAATTTTTTATCATACCACAGTGAAACATACAATTACAAAGGTGTTCATAATTGGTTCTTGGTAATACAGTATACCAGCACCCATCCCTCCACCAGTGCCCCATTTCCACCACCAATGTACCCCACCCCCTCCCGCCCACCCCCATGCTGCCTTAATAGCAGGTACCCCAGTTTCCTCTCTTTCTCTCTCTGTCTCTCTCTCTCTCTGTCTCTGCATCTCTCTCCCTCTTATTTTACACATTGTCGCTCACCCACTTTTTTACCTTCGTATGGTAAGCTGCCTACTAATGCCAGTTCTGTTTTTGTTGTATTTGGGACTTAGTTACTTCCCTAATGTGTTTCTTCATACCTCACATATGATAGGTATTATTCTGCATCTGACCTTCTCCTTCTAATATCACACAGCATTATACTCTTCAAAACCATTCAAATAATAGCAACTTTTATGATTTCATATTTTTCCTGCTGAGCACTGTTCCATTGTGCATGTGTACCACAGTTTCTTTACCAGTTTCTTGGGTTGGTCATTTGGATGGTTTTCAGATTTGGGCTATGTTAATAGTACTGCAGTGAATATTGGAGTGCAGATGTTATTTCTAAATTGAGTGTTTGAACCTCTGGGGAAGAATTCCAGACCAGAATTTTAAATACCAGATTGGGAAGAGGGAAGTCAAACACTCACCTAATGAAATGACATGATAATATATTTAGAAAATCCCCAGAGACTCCACCATAAAACAGACAAACTAAAACAAAGCAAACACAAAAACTCCTAGAAATAATAGAATTGAATAGTGATGTAGTAGGTTACAAATCATTTCATATAAATCCATGATTTTCCAATATGCAAAAAAAATCGCGATTGAAAATAATCTTTAAAAATCAATATCATTCACAATTGTGTCTCAAAAAAAAGTACTTGGGAATAAGCTTTTCAAAAAGAGGTGAGAAATATTTTTTTTAATTTTTTTTCTTTTTGGGTCACACCTGGTGATGCTCAGGATACTTCTGGCTCTTCATTCAAGAATGACTCTTGGCAGTGCTCTGGGGACCATATGGGATGCTGGGGATAGAACCTGGGTAGGCCTTTGTTCAAGGCAAACACTCTACCTGCTGTACTATTGCTCCAGCCCAGGGTGAGAAATTTTTATAAATGAAACTATAAAGTACTGCTAAAAACAATAAGGGGGCATGAGAAAATGGAGCCACATCGTCTTCATGAATTGGAAAAATGAATATTGTCAAAATTGCAGTCTTTTCCCAATGCTCGACATATTCAATGAGTCTCTTTAAAAAATGACATTTTTAAAAGACATGAATCAAATACTCTTAAATTTTAGTTGGAATGATAAGTCTCCCCAAATAACCAAAGTAAACTAGGGGAAAAAAGAAGATAGAGTTTCTTCTCTCCTCAACTTCAAAGCATACTATAAAACTATAGCAATCAAAACAGTGTGATACTGGAATAAGGATAGAATCTCAGACCAAAGGAGCAGAATTGAGAGTACAGAGACAGATCCCCAGGGATATGGACAATTACTCTTTGGTAAAGGAGCAAAATATATGAAGCTGAACAAATAAAGCTTCTTCATCCTAGTTCTTTACTTTACTGAGGGCATAGGAGGACATACCCAGCTGTGCTCAGGCTTTACTCCTGGCTTTGAGTAAGATTAGTACCCCATGGTAATTGTAGTAATGGGACAGTAAATGTTCCTGGGTATAGAACACCAGCCAGCCACATGCAAGATAGGATACCTATCCCATTTACTCTCTCTCTCTCTCTCTCTCTCTCTTCTGGCCCAGAATCATCTTTTTGTTGTTGTTGTTGTTGTTTTTTTGTTTGTTTTTGGTTTGGCTACCTGGCTGCCACACCTGGTGGTGCTCAGGGCTTACTTCTGAATTTTCACTCATGGGATCACTTTTGCATGACTAGTGGAACCATATCAACTGCCTTATTTGAACCCCCAGTTTGCAAGATGCTAAGCAAAACCCTCATCAACATTTATAAAATGTTTTCTGTACTTCAAGTATAGTCTTTGAAACTAAAATCTACTATTTCTCTTCTGTCTCTCTTAAAAAAGTTGTCTGTGGCTCTGACTCTTGATCTCTTGAAGAAAATCTTTCAATTTTTGTTTGCCTGTGGACTTTCTTACACATTTTCTTTTCTTTTTATTTCCTTTTTATGTTACTGAAGTTTCACTATCAAGTATTCAGTTACATCTTTCTCTTTACTTTTCCTGATAGATTTGTGGAATTGTTAATCTGCAGGCAACTGTCTTCAGATCCGGAAAACTGTAAACCACCATCTCTCTCTAGTCCTGTAGTTACGTTGTCTCATGTGCCATCCTCCTTTACTTTATTCTGGGTTTTAACTTTAAAATCTTTATTATTTCCAGTTTTCAATTGTAAAAGAAAGTCCATAGTTTAATATACATAGTTGTTAAACCCACTCAGTAGGATTTTTATATATTCAGAAATGCTTCAAAATTTTAATAACTATTATATTTTTTGTTTTGTTTTGTTTTTGCTTTCTGGGTCACACCTGGCAATGCTCATGGGTTACTCCTGCCTCTGCAATCAGTAATTACTCCTGGCAGTGCTCAGGGGACCATATGGGGATGTTGGGGATCAGACCTGGGTCAGCCGCGTGCAAGGCAAAAACGCCCTACCCGCTGGACTATTGCTCCGGTCCCAGCTATGATATTCTTTTAAAAAAGTTCCCCACCATGTGCAGATGGTTCTTCATTTATTTAAAAATTGTCATCACGGTTGATTTATAGTTGGTATCTAATAATTTCAACATCTATGTCTCTGAATTTTGCTTTGCTTCTGTTTCCTGTGGTTCCTTCTCTGCATATCTTTATTCAGTCAGCAGTTATAGCCGCCGATTATCATTTACGTTGTGATGCACATCCTGTTGAAGGAGGACATTTATTTTTAGAACTATTTTGAAAAACAATTTTTCAAGAACAAAGTCCATCACTGCATCAAGCACAAGACTTGATGCAGAAATTTATAAGTACAAAAAATTTTAAATTAAAAAAATTAAAAAAAAATAAAATTAAATGAATGTTCAACTGTAGCCCCTTCCAACCAGGCTTACCAACTGGAGTTCACTCGAGCCTGAGGGTCAACCCCTAAGGGTTTGCTTGCCAAAGAGGAGCCCTTTTAGGTCATCCCCCTTGAATTGAATTTGGGGCTTTTATTTTGGTGCCTTTCACTGAAGGCCTCTTCCAGGAAGTCAAACACCTGTGGGGCAAAATCTGTTTCTGTGCTGGGGTAACCTCAGGGGTTTCCTTTTCCAACTTTTGACTTGGTGATTTTTTTTGCTGTTGTTGTTGCTCTTGTCCTGTTGTCTCTGTGATGACATTATGAAACTCTTTTGTATTGTCCTATTTGTTTTCAACACAATAACCCAATAAAGGAGACCTCTGATTACTGAGTACAAGAATTCTAATGGGCATTGTGTTAAATAAGGCCTTAGCTTTCTGCTAAGGAGAATTCATTCTCTGCTTAGTGACCGCTGGGTAGTTTTATCCTTTAATTCTCTGTGGATTTATCAAGGTTTCATGCTCCTTTGATTTGACAGTGTACAAGGTTTTGCTAAAATAACACTTGCATCTATTTTAAACTAGATACTATCTTTATTACTATTTTTAAAAAAAGATTATTGTCATATAGAACAGTATATAAACTGTAAGTGTTCAGTACAGTATATCAGTATTTTTATCATGTTAAACAGCCTCATCAATGAGCCATCTTAACATGTTTTTATCAGAAGTAATTAAATAATAGTAATAATAATAATAATAATGAATAAAAAAGATTGACTGGAGAGAGAGAGACACTTGCTGTGTTTTCAGGGCACTAGGCTCTCAACCTGACTTGCCGATCTTTCTAGATGAGGTGAGCTTTAATGCGTGATCTTAATCACTGCGATAAACATCTTGGAGAATGTGCTCTTCAGAGTGCTCTGTTCTTGAAGTTCTTGTAGCAGTGAGTCTAAAGACAAAATGGACAGGAGCCCAAAGCAGGCTGCCTGCCCACACTCGTGGGATTTTGTTTAGTCACACAATATAGGCTGCGTAGCCTCTGAATAATTTTCCCCTCTATGAAGTTACTGAGGTCCTTGATTTGTGTGGCCCATCCTGTGCTTGGGCTGTGTTGTGTCTCTTTGACTGGTCGACTCTGAGACTGGCAGCTTCAGTTTACACAGATGAAGGCAATGTGGTTTTCTCTAAAGGGAGGTCCACCAGGATCATCAAGATCTGGGGTTAGATATTTCATTGTGCCACGCTGTACCTGCTAACCTTATTTAGGTTCAGAGTCCTGGACCCATTTTCAAACATCATTGTGAAAATTTCCCTCCTTTCTTTCTCTTTGATCTGTATTCACTTGCTTTCCTATCTCTCAGCTCTACTAAGATTTTGGGGGGAGCCCTGATCTACCAGAATGACAGATTTAAAGTCATCGGTTTTCAAAAATGTATGTAGTGAGGACAGACGTCCACTGTTTTAAAGTCATATGAACTTGAGGTGTAATATCAGGTTGAGAGTGTGCTTTTAGCAGACCTTTCCTGGCCTATAATCTATTGGGGCTCATTTTATGGCTGTGTCTCTGAGAATAAATTTATGTATTTGTTACCATTTGTATGATTATTGAAAAAACTATCTCTATACAAGTACCTTCAAAATTCTACTCTTAGATGAATTTTTAAAAATATTTGTGGTTTTCTTGCTTCTTCTATTGTGTTCACTTGATCACTTGAATCCCGTTATTCATGGATTTGCCCAAGCAGGCGCCAGTAACATTTCCATTGGACCCTATCACGTGCCAATGTAGCCCAAGGCCTCTGGTGTTTCAGGAATCTGAAAAGCCTCAAGACCTTCCTTCAGGGTCTTGACAAGGAAGTATAACCAACTTGTAGGTGGGTGGCCACGTGATATTTTGACACCCCATGGGATCCAGTGGGTAACGGATCTAGTCCAGCATTGTCTCCAAATGGCATTACGTGTCCAATCCATGTGATTTTCGATGCCTTGGCAAACGGGACAGCGTTCCTGATTCTGGAATAGCGATGGAGGTCAGAAATCCAGATTCCTTCTCTCACTTGAGTGAGGCATGATATTCCAAGCATAGCTCTTTCGATTCCTCTCTGGGAGACCTGAATAGCATTCTCATCCTGCTTTAGTAGGGCCCAGGTCTCTGAGGTGTATGTTAATACAGGGAGAACAGTGGAGTCGAAGAGATGTGCCCGGAGCTGGAGGTTCTTTGTTCTTTTAGCTATTTATTCGATGCCTTTGAAGGCATTCCATGCCACTCTCTTCCTCCTGTGCAGCTCAGGTTTTAGGTCGTTCATCATGTTGAATTCTCGACCTAGGTACACATAACTGCTGCATTCAGAGATGTTTGTTCCATTGAGAGTGAATGGGGCCTCTGGAACTAGTTCATTCTTCATGAACATAGTTTTCTTCAGATTCAGCTGTAGACCTATCTTTCCACATTCTCGGTCGAAGTCAACCAGCATTTGTGCCACTTGGCTAATGTTTGGTGTTATTAGAACGATGCCATCAGCGAAGCGGAGGTGGTGTAGTTGCCGACAATCTATCTTCACTCCCATTCCTTCCCATTCTAATTGTCACATGATGTTCTCAAGGGTGGCACTGAATAGTTTTGGTGAAATGGTATTACCCTGTCGACCCCCTCTTTTGACATCAATAATCACTTCTTTGTAGAATGGTGAGATCCTGGTGGTGAATCCGTAATACAGCTCACGAAGGATCTTGATGTATTGGGTTTGAACACCCTGCTTGGCTAGGGCTTCGATGACTGCTTCAGTCTCCACAGAATCAAAGGCTTTCTGTAAATGAATGAACGTGAGACAGTGCAGCATCTTGTACTCCCTACAAACCTCAATGAGCTTGGTTACTGTGTGGATATGGTCGATTGTGCTGAATCCTTTCCAGAAGCCAGCTTGCTCGCATGGTTGTCCTTCATCTAGTGTTCTGCCAATCCTGTTCAGGATGACTCGTGTAAACAGCTTGTAGGTGATGGACAACAGGCAGATGGGGCGATAGTTGCCGATGTTGTGAATGTCTCCCTTCTTGAACAGTAGAAGTGTCCTGCTGGTTTTCCATTGGGAGGGCACCTTGCATTAGGACAGGTAGCGTGTGAAGAGCCGAGCTAGTGTATTGATGAGTACCAAAGGCAGATTCTTCAGGTGTTTGGGTCTGACTTTGTCTGGGTCTGGTGCTGTTCCCTTCTTTACCGACGAGATGGCATGTCGAATTTCAGAAGGGAGAACGTTGGGAATGACATATCCATCCTGTGGAATTTGGTATGTGGGCAGGTGGATGTGGCTATCAAAGAGATTTGTGTAGAAGTCCTGGATAATCTTCTCCATTGCCTTTCTGGAAGATGTGATAGATCCATCAGGGTGTCGGAGGGCAGTCATCTTGGTCTTATAGTTGGCGAAGGACAGGCGGGCAGTGCGAATGCTTTTCCTGGCTTCTGCTGCATCTTCCTGTATTTCTGCTCTTCTGTATTTGAGGTCTTCTTTTATCGCTTCTCTGCACTGTTTAGCAAGCTTGGACGTTAGCATTTGGTCTCCTGAGGCTCGCGCCTTGCCACGTTGGCGAATGAGCTCAAGAGTTTCTGAAGACAGGCGTCATTTTGTGTCTTTCTCTCTATCAGCATTCTTCACACAATCATGGAGGTGCTGAACCAGTCCGTGGTATTCTTCATCGATGTCGTCAATGATGGTATCTTCCCATGTTGCTGCAATGGTACCAAAGAGTTCCCAGTTGGTGGTCGTTCTGGGAGTTCTCTTCTTAAACTTTGCAGCCTTTTCTCCCCATTGTGGGATGTAAAATTTTGCACGAAGGAGATGGTGGTCCGATCCTGTTTGGAATTTTTGGGACGACAGCAACATCGGGTCAGACAAAACCGTCGATTGAAGATGATGTGGTCAATTTCATTTTTGGAACTGTCCACCAGGAGATTCCCATGTCCAACATTTTGCTTCAGCCTTCTGGAACTGTGAGTTCCCATGAATGGTCTTGGTGGACATGATGAACTCAGTCTCTCACCCTGTTCGTTCCATTCTAGGCCATGGGTCCCGATGTGGAGTTCTTCAGCTGATCTTCTCGGTCCTATCTTGGCATTAAAATCACCGACTATGATCTTGTAGAAGGTGTGATCTTTTTCATAGAACTCCTCCAATTCCTTGTAGAATTTCTCAATTTCATCTTCTTTGTATGTGGATGTTGGTGCGTAGACAATGAAGATAGAAATTGCTGGCAGTGGGCAACATCTCTTCAAGTGTAATCTTCCTATCCGGTTTGTTAGGCATTCAAATGAATCATTGTTGACGGCCATGTTTGTGTTAACAAGGACACCAACTCCACCGACGCCTCTTTTCGTCGCATGTTCCAAGGAACAATTCTTCTCCCCGTGTCAAATACAACATGATGTGAATGACGCCTCCTCATCTCAATCAGACCAATGATGTCGTACTTGATCTTTTGCGCTTGCACCATCAGATCCTCAATATATACTTCCGATGTCAGCGTACGTGCATTGAAAGTACAGACAGTCATTTTAGTCCTTCGTTGTTTGGCAGCCTAGGATGGCCGTGAAATTTTATTAGGCACTGCTTGTTTGCCTTTCTTACTGCTGCCGTATTAAGGGCTCTTTCGGGTCAGGAAAATAAACTTTTTGTTACTGGTTTTGGCATATTGAACACGCATTGGATAGCTTGCCAGGCTCTGCTCTTGTGGGCGCTATACTCTCATTACTTTGTGGGTCTCTCTCAGAGGGGTGGGTAGAATATTCACAGCAATTTGGAGGTAAATTGCGTGGCACAGTGGCCGCGCGCAATGGGGAAAGATGGTTTCTGCTCTGCCAGGTGTATCTGTGTCTGTGGCTCAAGTATTCCTAGGTTTGAAATACTCTCCCTCTGAAGGGCGGGTCTCTGCAGGGTGGGTCCTTGTAGGCTGGGTTTCTGACAAACTGGGCTGGAGACTGGATTAATCTGTTGGGTGGAGATCTTATCAGCTGCGGGTGTGGATGGTGAAGATCACTGCCAGCAAGGTGTGGGTGTTTCTCTGGGCTCTTCCGAGGCTCCATCGGGATGGTGGGCGGGGTTGGAAGTTGCTCTTGTGGTCCATGGAATACAGGGGGTACAACGGGGAAAAGCTGGTTTCTGCTCTGCCAGGTGTATCTGTGTCCAGGAAGTCTATATTATAAAAATTGTTTTAAAAAAAATAACCATGTTTACTCTGTAATGAATTGCTCCATTTTACTCTAAAAAGTGATGTTACCTGTTTATAAAGAGCAAGTATCAAAAAGGGGACTTTCTTCTGAGAACAAAGATGAGGGAATAAGAAGAGATTATTTTCTTTCATTTAATTCCATTCACTTCAGAATTTCCTAGACCTTATAATAAAACCTAAAATATGCAGCATGTTCATCGGAAAACTTCTCCAACCTTTTTGGACCTTTTGCTTGAAGCCTTCTTGAACACTAACCAGCATCGTTGATAAATCTGAGTCCACCATCCCGATAGAGCCTCAGAAGAACCCGGAGGTTTCTTCATATAACCCTATTGTGTTATATGTTACTTATATATTGTTAATATTAATAATTCATGAGATCACCTCACTTCAGTTGGGGTGTGGGGATTATATGGGGAGTCAGGGATTGCATTTGGTTTGGTCACATACAAGGCAAGCACTCTACCTGCTGGACTGGCTATCTAGCCTAAAACTCATTGTAGTCTTAGTCAAAACATGAGATCACCATTGTTTATTTTTTTGTTGTTTTTTGATCATACCTAGAGATGTTCCAGGGTCGGCTCTGCATGCAGGAATTTCTCCTAGTGGTGCTGGGGGGGTCCATATGGGTTGATGGGGAATCAAAATGTGGTTGGCCATGTACAAAGCAAATGCACTGCTGGCTGGAGAGTTCTGTTCCAATTTTCTTTTTTTATATAATCAGCATATTTACTATTTTATTCTGTTGTTTTCCTCTAATTTATACACTTTTTACTTTGCTTCAATATGATTTTCTTGTGCTTTTATTGTATTGCTTAGCATCAAACTCCAAAACATCACCAATAACAGCAATGACGGTGGGCGTGGGACTTTGATTTCTTTTAGAAATTTTATTTTAAAAAAAATTATTCAACTCACTGATACATTTGAATTAAATTTTGCATCTCATATACAATATTGGTCCATATGCAATATTTTGAACGTGACTATGCAGTTTCCAGAATTCTATCTCTTGAGGAGAATTTCCTCTCCGTGAAACATGTCCCGGCTCCTTTATCACAAATTAAAGGATCACATAACTGTTGGTTTATTTGTGAACTTTCTATTTTGTTTCACTGATCTATATTTCTGTTGTAATATCAAATTAATGTGTTTCATTACTCTAACATTGTAATATAGTTTTATGCTTCCGTTTTGAACTTGCTCAGAATTGTTTTGGATCTTAAGGTTCTTTATGTTCTAGACAAATATTAGTATTATTTTAATTCTGTGAGAAAGTTCATTGGCCTTTTGACTAAGACCACGCTGAGTTTTAGGCTAGATAGCTAGTCCAGCAGATAGAGTGCTTGCTTTGTATGTGACCAAACCAAATGCAATCCCTCACTCCCAATATAATCCCCCACACTCCAACTGAAGTGAGTGAGTTACAGAGCCAGGAGCAAGCCCTGAGCAGTTTTAGAGACACGAATGGCCTTAAAACCAAAAATAAATGTAATACTTTCTGGTTGATTTAGGTATTTTTGCCATCTTAACATGCTAATTATTTAATCCATAAAAATAGAATGCCATTAGTATATGTGCCTTCTTAGTTTTTTCTCAATTTCCTATAGTTTTGAATATAAAAGTTGTTTGCTTCTTGGCATTTTATTATTTTAATGCAAATAAAGTGGAAAAAGAAGTTTGTTAATTTATCTTCCTGAGATTGATTTGTTTCTCACGTGATAGGATCCAATGGAAATGTTACTGGTGCCCGCTCGAGCAAATCCATGAATAACGGGATTCAAGTGATCAAGTGATCAAGTGATTCCACAATAGTGATAAATTATTTTTTTTAACATGACATTCTAGAATTTTGTCATGTTGTTAAAAAATAATATGATATTTTCATATATCTTTGAAGCTAGCTCTTTTTCAGGTATGTGGTGTGCAAGTGTTTCGTCTGTTTCGTAGACTATCTTTTAATTGTAGTCATAGTTTATTTTTGAGCACACAAGTTTTTTGTTATATAAGCATCATTTGTAATTTTTTGCTTGTTTTTTCCCCAGAGGATTTGAATCATTTAAAGCACCTCCAAGTCAATACCATAGAGTTAAATATACCTAACAGCACTGAATTCTATGGAATCAGATATAATATTAAGGTCTTTTGTGTATTTTAACATAATTTTATGTATAATCTCAGGTAGTTGCTTAATTTTCTTTTAGTTTTAGTAGCTAATCTTTTGACTGGCTCCATTTATTAAGGAGGATTTTCTTAATTCATTTTGTTATAAGCAATATATTAGGTATCAACTATGAATCATATAATTCTACTAAATTTACTTATTAGTTCTAAATTTTTCATGAATAGTCATAGGGTTTTCTAGATAAATCATATCTTCAATTGCAATAATATGATCGCTTTTTAAAGCACACAATATAATTAATTTATTATAGTTTTTGCTGAATTGATTATATAGTACTTCTAACATTATACTGGATAATAGCAATGAGAGTAGCTCCCATTATTTTATTACTGATTTTAGAGATTTCACTACTGACCATTATATTATCTATGAGTTTATATTAATGTGTTGAGCACTTGCTTTATCTACATTTTACTGAAACATTATATAAGTTGAAATGAATTTTTAATTTTGTCAAAATTCTATTGATCCCATAAGATGGTCAATCAGTTGATAAACAAGTCACCATGTCTAATTTTGAAAGGTGAACTGTCTTTATTTCTTTAGAATAAATTCCATTTTATTGTGGTCTCTGAGTTTTTTAATACTTTGCTAATGTAGTTTGCTATTATTTATTGAAGATATTTGTAGTATATAAATATTAAATATCTACAAGAATAAGTTACAAGAATAATAGTACTACAAGAATAAGCTACCAGCACGGCAGAGCCTGGCAAGCTACCCATGTCGTATTTGATATGCCAAATACCACTAACAATTATAGACCTTATTCCCATGACCTAATGAAATGGTTTGAGGCTCTTTATGTTCCTGGAGCAAGCAAGTGCCCTTGGGCTCTACTTGCATGAGACAGGACATATGTAGATGTTACTGGTGCCCACTCGACAAATCGATGAAAACGGGAAGACAGTGATACAGTGATAGTGATTGAAGATATTTAAACCTGCTAATATCAGCAATATTAGACTATAATTTATTTTCTGTATGTGGCCTTGTGTTACTTTGATATAAGGACAATGCTGATCTCAAATTTTAAGTTTTTCCTTCTCTTTCATATTTACTAGGCATATTAGGAAGAATTGCTATTAATTTTTATTTAAAAGCTTTGTATGAATTACCAGTGAAGTTGTTGACTGTTAGACTTTCGTGTGTGTGTTTTTTTTTACTAATTCATCGCGTTTTCCTTACTATTAATCAGTAATATCTTATTTTTCTTTTCCATTGAGTCAATTTTGATAAATCATATGCTAGGACTTTTTCCATTTATTCTTGGATAAAAAAGTTCATTGTAAAATTTTATGTAGTTGATGATTATTTGGGCAAAAGGGTCCTAATTGCAAAATTAAAAATCATTGCATCTTCCTATAAATGTATAATTTATCAGCATGCCCTTTGATTAGGGGCTAGTTTTGTGTTTTTTCAATAAAGTTGATACTAAAGAAAGGACATGTATGTGTTCTGAGATATATGTGCTCTCAAAAATCTACAAAAATCGCATGAACAATTATGTACTATTGGAGGATCTGACACCACAAAAGACAATCTCCTAATCACCAAAACCCTGTACCTGTGCAACTAAGATTTGTGACTGAAAATCACTAGAGTATATCAGATTATCACCACAGATCTGATTCTATTCATGATTGCTAACCTGCAGTTTCATGAGAAAATTTTCTATAATTGATCCTAGAATAAGTTTCATTAGCAGGAGAGCTAACACATAGTTGTTTTGTTTTATTAAAATAATTCTTATCAATTCACAAGCAATTTATTGTCAAATTACTAATTTCTTGTCTGTTTAACATAAATTTGCATCAATTGAGTAGATTGGTTCTTTTAAAGTTCTATCTTCTTGTCTCTCTACTGTTTTTATTTTTTACTTCCCATGTGGATTTTAGTCCTTTTTTGTTTTCCATATAAATTTTAAAATTTGCTAGGTTTTCATTTTCTTTCCATTCGTGTTCCATCTACAGAATATATGCCCATCTCATTTCCCCTCTCTTGATTACATCATCTATATATTTACACAAATATGTTCCTGCCTAAGAGATGTGAATAAATAATCCCAGATTAGCTGTCAATTACATGTCCCTAGGCCCTAAACCGCAACACATTCCAAGGAGTATTATCATGTTCTTCTCTGCCATCTGCTGGCTGGCTGTTACTCTTCCTTGTGCAATAATGTCACAACAGTGTCCAGCAACCTGCTAGTGAAACCTGTGCATGATAATGTGCTTTGTTTGACTCATTCTTCATCATATTTGTATCCTACTTCTATCATATTGCCCCAATTTAGAGCGTTTTTTTCTGCTTCTTGAGACACTAATAATATCTTGACCTATCTTTCCTAACTTCCTTACTTCTCATTTAGTCTTCTGAAATACAGGTGCCAACATAAGTTGTTTTAAAAAAAAGTTCGCAAAATTCAACATTTACTTCAGCATATTTGGCAAATCCTAAGGACATGTGTTAGCACAATTATTTTTTCTGCTCCTGACAGCCATCACTAAGTCATTTTTTTTGTGTTATCTTTGTACTGAGTCTAAAATTCAGCTCTACACAGATAGCCATAAATGTTGGATAGGAAATTGCTTTAAAGTGGAGATTTACTTGCTTTAAGAATATCAAAGATAAGTCAGATGCTAGTTAAAATAAAAATAGAATTTAAACTACTGAATGATGCTAAGAAGAAAGTGGTCCGATATGAATTGAACTCAATTTCAATTGGTACAGAAGTGACTGGGTGCTTAAAAGGGACAATAAGAACGTAGGAAGGAGAACAGGTGGGGGGTTCAGTATTCCGTAGAGAGAAAAATGTTGCAAAGAATTGATAATCATAAGTGCAATTTGACCAACTGTGCCTGCTACCTGGTGAACAATTGTTAGAATTATTTCCGCCTACAGACTGGGAGACTGAGGTCCTATTATTCCTGAAAATCACATTTCAAAGGAAGGGGTTCCAGAACCATGACAAAATCATTTTTGAGTTTTAAGAAGCATATTCTATTAAAGTTGTGTGTTCACATTTTATATATTTATATATAACCTACACATACACGTGTGTGAGTGCATATGTATATGGGCATATATATGTATATCCATAAAATATGTATGTGTATATGTTCATATGCATATATACACATACATATATACATGTATATAAAAACAGAGATTGCAAAACCATTTTTTTCTTTGTTTCTATTTTTAGCCACTGTGAAATTACCAAGTTCTTTTATGATGGATTCCAGGCATACACTCTTCTCCACTGCTCTTTTCTCACCAATGCCCTCGAGCCTCCCACCCACCATTCTGAATCTCTGGTCAGGCGCTATTAATTTTTTAATTAAGTTTTTGCACTGTGGCTTAGAAAATGCTAGAAGAAAGAGTTCAAACTTCAGTACTCAGAGCTTTACCTTCAGATATTGACTAGCACAAGTTGTCGATTATTTGGGAAACCTTGACTTTTCTCAGTCAGACTCCTTCTCTGTATCACTGTCTTCCCATTCATCATTTATTTGTTTGAGTGGGCACCAGTAATATCTCCATGTGTCCTGTCTCATGCTAGTAGAACCCAAGGGCATCTGCTTGCTCCAGGAACATAAAGAGCCTCAAACCATTATATTAGGTCATGGGAATGAGGTCTATAATTGTTAAAGACTCCTTAAGAGACTCTGAAATCATACTAAGGATTTGGCCTTGGGCCTTTCGAAACTAAGAATGTATATATTTTTTAAATGCAGGTGGAGGAAAGTATTTCCAATAATTTGTGCTGAGAGTGTATGTTTTTTGAAGGTTGAGATTGAGACTTAGTCAATAAGAGGGCTCAGAGGAGCCTGGCTAGACTTTTGTGCAATGAGATGATCTCTGTCAGGATTAAACTCTAAGCTCCATAAAGTCACCTTGCATGAGTCGAGTAATCATTCAATAAATGCTTGCTAGTTGTTCTAGTTAATTATATTTTTGCATAGCAAATATCCCCAAATCAAATAATCCCCAACTTAGTATGGTGTAATGCCACATGGATAATTTACTTCACTTACCAATTATAAATTTCACAGTGATCAGAGGAATCGGTCGATTTCTGCTCCCTGCAATATCAGCTGGTGCGGCTCAGCTGAGACTTGAAGATTTACTTTTGAGTTGTGTCTTCACAGATTAACAAATCTGGACATTAGATAAGAATTTCTATTTCTTTCTTGCATGGTAGGGCATGGTAGGGCTTTCTCCCGATATGGTGACTAAATAGTAATAGAAAAAAATTGAGAGATTCAACTATAAAGCAGTTCTGAGGGCACAACTTCTTATGTCCTTATCCTGGTGTTCTTATCATATGCTATTATCTAGTCAAATATTCCAGAAGAGATTCTACCTTTTTGGTGAGCAGTGTTTAAAAGTGCATATGATTTTAACCTAGCTAAATGAATGATCTCCTGCTACATCAGTTGTTCTCCATTTACTCTGAACAAGTTTTTAATTATTTCCTAGTATTTTATATAAAAATAAACATATAGAATCACTTTTGTACTCATCCTCTGTTTGCTGCTATGGTAGCAGTATTGCTATGCTTGTACCCAATTATCTATATATTCTCCTACTTTTCACTCTAGGTGCCAACACACCTCTATTATTTCATTTTTTTGTTGTAGGAGAGGGAGTTTGAAGGTGTACATCATTGTTGTCTGGGCTTATCTATTTCCTATGTCAGAGATTACTTCTAGAAATGCCAAGGACATTCTATGTGGTGCCAGGGATCAACCCTGCATGACAGCATGTAAGGAAAACAACTGACTTTGTAATAGTCCCGTCCCCACTGCACACTTTTCACTGTTCAACTAATTTTACAAACCATTGTAAGAAGCACATAAAATGATTTAAATGTCTTATCGATTTAGTATTTTAGGATTTTGTTTAGTACTTATTTTTTTAAAGTTTTTATTATACCACTGTGAGATATACAATTACAAAGGAGTTTATAATTGGTTCTCAGTCATACAGTTACAAATCACTCATCCCTCCACCAGTGCCTCAGTCCCACAACCAATGTCCCCACATTCCTTCCTCTCACCCCCAGCCTGTCTCTACAGCAGCCACCTTTTCTTTTCCATTCTTTCTCACTCTCTGTGTCTCTGTCTCTCTCTGTATCTTTCTTGCTCTTCTTTTTACACATTGGGACTTGCGCTACCAACATTTAGAGTTTATCGTGTAAGTCTCTTTGTGTATATTCATGGTGAGTTCTAGTCTGACAGTACCATTTCCCACACTTAGTAGAACACTGGTATATATTTATATGCCATTAATGAATGCAGTCATTCTATATCTGTCCTTTTCCTTCTGACTAATTTCACTCAGCATGATAGTCTCCACATCCATCCACATGCAGGTAAATTTCTAGATTTCATCATTTCTGACAACTGCATAGAATCCCATTGTGTAGATGTACCACTGTTTCTTTAGCCAATTCTCTGTTCTAGGGCACTTAGGTTGTTTCCAATTCTGGCTATCTTGAATAGCGCAGCGATAAATAAAAAGTACAGATAGTGTTTCTGCTATGTGATTTTGAGTCTCCAGTGTATATTCCCAGGAGTGGTATTGCTTGAGCAAATGGGAGTTCAATATCTGGTTTTCAAGGAATGTCCATATTGTTTTCCAAAAGGGCTGGGCCAGTCAGCACTCTCACCATCAATGGATGAGAGTCCCTTTCTCCCCACATACACGCTGGCACCGGTTGTTCTTGCTGTTTTGAATGTGTGCCAGTCTTTGTGGTGTGAGATGATACCTCATTGTTGTTTTGATTTGCATCCCCCTGATGATTAATGATGAAGAACACTTTTTTCATATGCCTTTTGGCTATTCAAATTTCTTCTTTTTGGAAGCTTCTTTTTCCCATGGAAAAACCCTCTTGTTTATTTGATTAAACAAAAAAAAAAGCTGCATAGGAACAATTTTAAAGTCCAAAGAGACAGCACCTTTAAGGCTGCAGTAGCCGATACAGATTTTTGCTACCTCCCCAGCCTTTCCGTGGACCACAGCGATACATTCAGAAGCCTGAACACGAGTTTTTGAACACTTTCCCACTGGTCTTACTGCGCATTGCCTGTCATGCCTGTGGCCGAAGTTAACATTTAGGATTCAAAGTGAAACTCCAAAGAACCCCAACCCCAACAAAAACCCACTTCTAGGTTTGGGGAATCCCTCCCAATTCCATATAAATGATGGACTTTTTGCACCACCCCCGTAAGGAAGGCCCCGGAAGGCTCGGGTCTGAGAAGTCTTGGGGTGCCTGTTATACTCATATCTGCTTTAGAAAAAAAAGTTATCGGGATCAGGAAAACAGTCTATGAACTCCAACGCATTTATCTTTTCACTGGAAGAGTGAGAGAGAGACCTCCAAAAAGAAAAACCAGTGGATTTGCTCCACATTTTTTTAAAAAGCATTTTGCTGAGCAGGCAGAATATGAAGTAAGGAGATCCATAAAAAAAACCCCAACCCAATACCCCAAACATGTAGTCAAAAAAAAAAACCCAAAATATTTTTCAGGGAGAAGGCAGGAGGGGAAAGAAAGAAACCAAACCTCCCCAAAAAAGAAACCCCAGAAACAGGAACACTTCTCCCGGAAGAAGGACAACTACAAGATAGTGAAGAACTAAAACAGGGTTGCCTATGAGGAAGCAGACACTGCTACAAGTTACATTCAGAGGGCTCTGAGGAGAGCCAAGAAAAAACTACCTGAGCTAGTTAATACAATCATTAAAGGAGGTCTAAGACATGTGGATACACGTAACTTTTAGAACCAACGTAGATGATGGAAACCATCCCACCAGGCTGGCTTGACCCGATGTTTTAAAAAGAACAGGGTATTTCTTCAAGGACTTTTCAACCCCATTCCAAGAGTTACAGAGGTTCAAGGGCCTCCCAGAACCAAAGCTAAGGGGAGGATGGAGCGAGGTGGGAGGCAACAGATGGTGGCCCAATTTTAAAATTTAATAAACAGAGGAAAAGAAAACCCGAACAGTACCTTGGTAGGGAAAATTAAATACAAAAAAAACACAGCAGTAAAAAAGATCAACGAGTCTAAGGCTTCCATCCCTTAAGTTTGATGGTTTCCCCAACAGCCCTTGAATGATAGAAGGCCTATTGTAGACATTCAAAAACTAGATAAAACCTTATTCGAGAGAGAAAAACAAAATGACCAAAGGTCCTTGCAGTAAGTCACGTGGACCAGTAGCTTCTAATACTGAGCAATGTGGTGAGAGCGCCAGAATTCTTTTGGAAGCTTCTGTTCATTTCTTCTCCCCATTTTTTGATGGTGTTGGCTGTTTTCTTCTTGTAAAGTGCTACTAGTGCCTCATATATCCTGGATATTAACCCCTTATCAGATGGATACTGGATGAATATTATTTCCCTCTCTGTGCATTGTCTTTGTATCCTGGTCACTGTTCTTTTGAGGTGTAGAAGATTTTCAGTTTTATATAATCCCATTTGATTATCTTTGCTTCCATTTGATTTATCAGTGGTGTTTCATCTTTGAAGATGCCTCTAGTTTTGATATCGTAGAGTGTTTTTCCTATGTTTTCTTCAATTTACCTCATAGATTCATGTCTGACGTTGAGATCTATAATTCATTTTGATCTGGCTTTAGGTATGGCTTTAGAAGGAGTTCTAAGTTCATTTTTCTACACATAGCTGCCTGGTTTTCTCAGCAACATTTGCTGAAGAAGCTTTATTTGCTCCACTTAATATTTTTTTGCTCCTTCATTGAATATTAAGTGATCATATATTTGGGAATGTTTCACGATATTCAGCTCTATTCTATAGGTCTAGCAGTCTGTCTCTATACCAATACCATGGCAATTTAATTATGACTGCTTTGTAGTAGAGTTTGAGATTGAGGAAAGTGATACCTCGCATCTTCTTTTACCAAGGATTACTTTAGCTGCTTTTGGGTGTTTATTATTACATACAGATATCAGGAGTGTTTGGTCAATTTTTTGATGAACATCATGAGTATCTCTATAGGGACCACATTGACTCTGTATAAAGCTCTAAGGAGTATTACCATTTTGATAATGTTAATTCTCCCAATCCATGAGCAAGGATTGTGTCTCCATTTCTGAACGTTGTCTTTTATTTCTTGAAGTAACATTTTGTAGATTCCATGGTAGAGATTTTTTCGTTCTTTGTCAAACTGATTCTTAGGTGTTTGATTTTCTGTGACATAACTATGAATGAAATCGTTTCTTTTCTATCCCTTTCTTCTCTTTTCTTATTGCATATAGGAAGGCCATTGACTTTTGGGTATTGATTTTGTACCCTGCCATTCTACTATAGGAATCTAATATTTCTAGGAGCTTCTTGGTAGATAGTTTAGTGTTTTCTAGTTATAATATCATGTCACCTGCAAATGACAACTTGGCTTCTTCCTTTCCTATCCGGATGTCCTTAATGTCTTTTTCTTCCCTGATTGTTATGGAAAGTATGTCCAGTACTATAATGAATAGAAGTGGTGAGAGTGGGCAATCTTGTCTTGTCTCCAATCTTAGGTGTAAGGCTTTCATTTTTCCCCATTGAGACTGTTGCTCACTGTGGGCTTGTAGTAGATGGTTTTGATTATTTTGAGGAAGGTTCCTTTATTTCATTTTACAGAGAGTTTTTATCAGGAATGGAGTTGGATCTTGTCAAATGCCTTCTCTGCATATGCTTATATGACATATGGTTTTTATTTTTCTTGTTGTTGATATAATATATTATGTTGATTGACTTGCAGATGTTCAACCATCCTTGCATTCCAGGGATGAATTCTACTAGGTGGGGGTGTGTAATCTTTTTGATGACTCTTTGGAATCTATTTGCTAGTATTTTATTGAAGATCTTAGCATCTGTGTCCATCAGGGAAATTGGTCTGTAGTTTTCCTTTTTTCATGACATCTCTATCTGCTTTGGGTATCAGGGAGATATATGCCTCAAAGAAGCTATTTGGGGAGTGGTCTGTTTCTTCAATTTCCCAGAAGAGCTTGAAAATAATTGGGAGTAGGTCATTTTTAATGGTTTGGTAGAATTTTCTGGTGAATCCATGTGTATCTGGACTTTTGTGTTTGGGGAGGCTTTTAATTACTGATTCCATCTCCTCGACGGTGATAGGTTTGTTCAGGTATTCCAAATCTTGTTGCAGCCTTGAGAGGCTATAGGAATTCAGGAATTTGTCCATTTATTCTAAGTTTTCTTGTTTCCCGGCATACAGACTCTCATAGTAATCTGTGGTGATCTTTTGAATTTCTGTGGTTTCTGCTGTCCCTTTTTTCATTTCTGATTCAATTTATTTGGGTTCTCTCTTTCCCTCTTCTTGTGAGTCTTGCAAGTGGTTTGTCAATCTTTTTTTTTTTTTTTTCAAAGAACCAGCTCTTGGTTTTGTTGGTCTTCTGGATTATTTTTTGGGATCCCATCTCATTGATTTCTGCTCTAAGTTTTATCATTTCTTTCTTTCTGCCTGGGTTGGGCTCCGTTTGCTTATCGTTTTCTAAGATCTTAAGCTGTGAAGTCACACTGTTTACGATGGCCTTTTCATCTTTTCTTATGAATGATTAAAGAGCTGTGAACTTGCCTCTTAACACTGCTTTTGCTGTATCCCACAAGTTCTGGTAATTTGCATCTTCAGTTTTATTTTTTTCCAGAAATTTTTTGGATTTCCTCTTTGATTTCTTTTATAATGTGCTGGTTTTTAGGCAGTGAGCTGTTTAGTTTCTAGGTGCTTGATATTATTCTCTTAGTATTATTTTTGTGTGTGATTAAGTTCTATTTTCAGTGTATCATGGTCTGAAAAAAATAGTTGACACAATTTCTATCTTCTTGATTTTGTGGAGGCATGTTTTGTGGCTCAGCATGTGACCTATCCTGGGGTCAGCCTATGGGTATGTTCCATGTGCACTAGAGACAATATGTATTCAGCTTTGGGGGGATGAAATTCCCTGTATATATCTACTAGCCCTCTTTCTTCCATCTCTTCTTTTTAGGCCAGTATTTCCTTAGTAAGTTTCAGTCTTGTTGAGCAGGGGCCGGAGCGATAGCACAGCAGGTAGGGCACTTGCCTTGCACACGGCTGGCCTGTGCCGGCCTGGGTTCGATCCTTGGCATCCCATATGGTCCGCCGAGTACTGCCAGGAGTGATTCCTGAGTGCAGAGTCAGTAGTAAACCCCTGAGCATCGCCGGGTGTGACCCAAAAAGCAAAAAAAAAAAAACAGTTGATAGAGAAGTGAAGTCTCCAACTACAATTTTGTTGCTGTCACTGTCTTCTTTCAAGTCTATTAGCAGTTGTTTTGGGTATTTTTCTGGCCCCTTGTTGGGAGCATATATGTTTAGGAGTGTAATGATACACGTATCTCATTAAGAAGTGGCCTTGACTGTCCCTTCTGACCTTCTTCAGCCTGAAGTCTATTTTGTTGGATACCAATATGGCCACCCCAGTCATTTTGGAGGGGTTGTTTGAATGAAGAACTGTTTTCCAGTCTTTTACTTTGAGCCTATATTTGCTTCTATTTTTCAGATGTGTTTCTTGAAGGCAGAAGAATGTTGAATTCAATTATTGATCCATTTTGCCACTCTGTGTTTATTAACTGTTATTACTTAATTTTGACCATTAATATTGAGAGAAATTATTGTCATGGGATCTTGTTCCATCTTTCTATATAGGTTTATTGTTCTTTTGCATTTTGTCTCATCTTAGAGTAGCCTTTCAGTCCTTCTTTTAAGTTGGTTTTGAGTCTATGAAGTTCCGGAGCTATTGTTTACCCAAGAAACTTTGTGTCTCTTCTTCAAATCTGAGTGATAGTTTAGCTGGGTAAAGAATTCTTGTATTTCATTGATTGTATTCACTATATCCCAGCACTGCTTTTGGTCTTGGAGTGTGTCTTCTGATAGGTCTGCTTAAAGTTGAATGGATGTTCCTTTGCATACAGTTTCCTCATTTGATCTTACCACTTGAAGAATTGTGTATCTATCTATGACATCCATTATTTTTTTTTTTTGCTTTTTTGGTCACACCCGGCGATGCTCTGGGGTTACTCCTGGATCTTCACTCAGGAATTACTCCTGGCAGTGCTCAGGGGACCATATGGGATGCCAGGGATCGAAGCCGGGCTGGCACAGGCTGGCCACGTACAAGGCAAGCGCCCTACCTGCTGGGCTATTGCTCCGGCCCCTGATTAGGATGTCTTGGAGTCTTTCTATTGGGGTCTCTTCTTGCTGATACCCTTTGAGTTCTTGGATCTGGATGCCTTCATCCTTTAACTATGGGAACTTCTCAGCAAGGATGTCTTTAACTGTTCCTATTTCCTTGAGATTGCCTTCCTGTCCCTCTGGGACTGATGATTCTTATGTTGCTCCTCTTGGGTTCATCCCAATATTCTCCGTCCTGCCACTGATCCATTTTCTGGTCTTTTTCCATCTTGTTTACTTGCCCGAGTTCTTTCTGCAGCTCATTCTCATCTCACTGATTCTGTCTTCCACTGCTGTCATCCTGCTGTTGAGAGCCCTATTGTGTCCTCATTTCATCTACTGAGTTTTTTAGTAATGATATTTCTATTTGCATTGTCATCATTTCTGCTCTCATTTCCTCCTGTAATTTATTGACTGCCTTTTCCACTAGTTCATCTTTATTCTCCTGCATTTTATTGGACATCTGTTTCATTTTGTCATTGAGCTCGTTAAACATCCTCACAATTTCTTCTCTAAATTCTTTGTCAGAGAGATTATGTACGTACATCTGCATTATTTTGCAAGTCTTCAAGGCTGGTTTCTTCATCTGCTCTTCGAGCTGGGGATCTGCGTTGTTTCCCCATGGTGCTGTGGTGGTGGAGATTAATTCTTCTTGGGTACTGTTTCTCCCTCACTGTCAGGTAGAACTCTAAAAATCCTCAGCAGAAGGTGTTCTCCTTTTCCCCTATTTGAGAATATTACATTTTCCTTGGTGTTGAATTGCCTGCTTTTTGTATTAATAGGTTGCCACATGAGCAGCCCCACCCAAAAACAAGCCCTCAGGGAGGGTACCTGAGGGGAGGTGACCTGACATGAGGGTTTGAAGTGTCCCGATTACTTCCACTTGGACTTCCGAGGGCTCTAGTTTTGCTTTCAGCTGGAGGCCCGTGACTCTACCATGTTCACCACTTGTCCACCCAGTCAGCCACACTTGTTTAGTACTTTGTATTTAATATTCAGTTTAGTTTTTTAATCATACTAATCTGTGTGTATTCCTGTGACTATACCTTTATGAGTGTGTTTTTTTTCTCTGTGTCCAATTTTCACATAGAACTTTGTGAAGTCAATACTCTATTTTAATATTCTCAGCATTCAGAACAGTGCCTTTTATTATATTCACTCAGTGGTATTTCAATTAAAAAACACTTAAAGAGAAACACTGACCTCCCCAAACTCCAACTCAACAGCATCATCTAAGAATTGGCCGTTCAGCCATAATTATCATTAAAATAACCAAATGCTGTATTTAACATTTCCTGTGACCTCATAAAAATGAACAGGAGTTCATTGTGGACAAGTATTGTTTGACAAAAAAATTATGAGATCACATTCCCTATTCTCTTAAATTCTTCCTGGTGCTATGATTATAGTGCCTTAGCAACTTAAACTTCCTAGGCAAAAATGCATTATCCTATAATAATTCAGAAGCTGTTTTTTTCTTGAAACATATGGTGCTAGCTTAGATTTATCTTGGGAAAGCTGGTCAGCAAGAGAAATTGCTGAAGAGCTGAAATCTCTCCCAACAGCTAAGGAAACAACAGAGGGGCACTGGCGTTCTTCCTTGGAGAGCTCAAGTTCTCTGCCAGTTTGTGGCTCGTATGTTGAACCCAGAGAGCTGTTCAGTTCTAATAATGATTGCCTCAAGTTGTGTGGGGCTGATATTTCTCCCAGAGGACACACAGTTTCAAGAATACCTAAATGCACTCTAGAAAACACATCCTTAAAAAAATGGATTAGCACTTCTAAGAAGAGTTTATTTTTATTTTTCCTAGTTAGAGCAATATAAGTTGGTTTGTTCAGAGACAGTTCTGTTTTTCTGCCACACTGATGTTCACTTTGATGCAGCATTTTTTTTTCTGGGAGAGGACATAGGACAGTGTATGCAATGAAGGCAATAATGTCTTTTGGCTTTACTCTCCTAGAGGATTTTACAGTCAGGCTAAGGTCTGCTGAAATGAATAACAATGGAAGTTCACTCTGTAGTCACCTTGCGATTTATTATTTCATTATAATAAACTGAATTTGAGTCAACAAGTAGTTTGACAGGGAAAATAAAAACTCTTCCTTGAATTATTTAATGTGCTCTTTTGAAATACCTGCTTCATCGTTTAGGCAATTCCTTACCTCAAACTCTCTTTCCTTCTTATTTTCACTTTTCCTTTCTTTTACAAGCTAAGTATTACTTTCTCTCTTTACATATATAAGTATATAAAAATAATTATAAGCACCCTGGGATGAACCCAGAGCCATGGCAGAGCCTGGAAAGCTACCCATAGTGTATTCGATATGCCAAAGATAGTAACAATAATGGACCTAATTCCCAACGAATGGAGATGTTACTGGCATCCACTCAAACAAATCAAAGAACAATGGGAAGACAGGTGATACAAGTGATATACATAATACTCATATGTGCACACATGTGTATACCTATGGATAAAATATAGTTAGATGTGAATATGAATAATTCTAACTTAATCTTATTAAGTATTTTGTAAAAATCAGCTTGTCCCATTGAATGACTGAAACACTCAGATTCCTTCCAGACAGAAAAGTAAAAATTATTTCCCTACCACCAAAACGAGCAAAATTGATTTATAAATATATGATATGTAAATATAAAAGGTACAATGTTTAAGATAATGCTGGAAATAGTGAAAAGACTACAGGGTGTTGGACAAGCACCACTAAGTTTTTTTATAAAGAGTAGTTTTAATGATAGTAGATAATAAGTGAAGAACTAGGTTTAATACATTCATGACAGGCCGTAGCAATAGTATGGCAGGGAGGGCATTTGTCTTGCACTCAGCCAACTGGGTTTGATACCAGCACTCAGCCAACTGGGTTTGATCCCATATGGTCCCTCCAAGCACTACAGGGAGTAATTTCTGAATGCAGAGTGAGGATTAAACCCTGAGCATCTCTGGGTGTGACCCAAAAGAGCAAGAGAAAATTTCATTCATGATACTAATTCCTAATTAATGTATCAGTAGAGGCACAATCTAGATAGAAAACATGATGATATTTACATGTTTAATTCAATTTTATAGAGCCTAAAATGTGTCTAGAAGTTGTAAATTATTTTTCTTTTGCTATTTAGGTCACACCCAGTGATGCTCAGGGATTACTTCTGGCTCTGCACTCAGGGATTAGTCCTGGTGGTGCTCAGGGATTGAACCTGGTCAGCCGCATGCAAGGCAAATCCTTACCTGCTGTGATATCACTCTGGTCCCATGTGTTTAGAAATTGTAGTCTGTGGCAACCATAGACTCTACCCTCACATAGTCCTGGTCATGCCAGAGGAATCAAATGGATTTCAACTGGTGTGTGACCTTGGTATAAACCTTTGGCTATAAAGCATCTAGCATGTTCACATTTTCATTTTTTTATTTCCTAGATGTATGTGTGTGTGTGTATATATATATATATATATATATATATATATACACCCACTAGTCTCAGCCCCTCTGCAAAGCTAAAGCCCAGCTACTGTTTCAGCTTTGATTCCTCTGAAAACACAGAATGTGTATAATATACACACATTTACACTTATGTAAATGCAAGGACTGAGAGCCTACCTACTACTAAGTGTATCCCACTCACATGACAGAGCCTGGCAAGCTACTCGTGTCATATTTGATATGCCAAAAACAGCAACAATGACAGCCTCATTCCCATGACCTGAACAAATGGTTTGAGGCTCTTTGTGTTCTGGAGTGAGCAGATGCCCCTGCGCTACACTAGGACTTGGCAGGGATGAATGGGGATGTTACTGGTTCCCACTTGAGCAAATCGATGAACAACAGGAAGACAAGTGATACAAGTGATAATTCAATTTTGGGCTATTATATATTCTTATTTATTTATAAGAATAAAATAATATCATTAAAAAGTAAAATATACCCTGTAAGCATATTTACAAAACCTTTTCAGTAAGGAAGTAATTTCATTAAATCAGTACTTTCATAATTAAAATAAATTACTCTATTGAAATAAATTAGTTTGCAGTACTGTATTAAGATAATACAGTTTTCTTTCAACGAAGACATAAAAATGCTTACTAAAGTCTAATTTCAAACTGAAAATTCATATAATATAAATCCTAAATATTTGATCAGTAAAATAAACATATGGCTTGGAAATAATAACATTTTCCCATCTAGCAAAAGTAAATGTCAAAGACATACATATGTCTTGTGTAAGTCCCTCATTTTTTTGTTTTGTTTTGGAGGTTGTGAAGACCCCATAGTGGTTCTCAGGAGATTAGGAAGTTTCTATGCTCAATATAATACCTCTGAGGAGGAAGATTCCAGGCAAGAGTCTGAGTATACAATGAAGCACTCTAGTCTTGCCCTGCCTTGTCACACCCAGCAATGCTGGAGGTCTTCAAGGTTGTAACTCTAATGCCTGGGGAAGCAAGAGGAGCCAGATTTCATGCTAAGAAGCAGAATCTAGTAAAACTGAACATTCTGGTCTATATGCTATGTTAGTATTGCAATGTTATGAAAGCTGCAGGTGACTTCAGGAAATGGTTGAAGAAAAAGAGGGATAACAGATTAGTGAAACAATTTTAAAATTTTATAGGCCCCTGGTGAATATTTCATTAGTTACTATGATTAACTCTTAAGCAATAGTCTTCAAAATCAAGCAGGGATGCTGCGAAACCATATAACAATCTGTTATTTTATGTGTGAGAATCTCAGTGATAAGAGGTGATATCTCATTGTTATTCTGATTTGCTTTCACCAGATAAGTGATGCAGAAATTTGTTTCATAAGCCTTTTGGCCCATCTGTATGTCTTCTTTGAGGAAGTTTCTTATCCATCTCTCCTTTGCATTTTTAATGGAGTTTTTTTTTCCTGTCAAGTTCTGCTGGTGTTTTGTATACTTGCATATTTGCTCGTTTTCAGATGAGTGGTGGTCAAATATTCTCTCCCAGTATGTGGTATGTCTTTTTTATATTGGCAAGTTTTTCTTTTGGCACTATAGAACCTTCTTAGTTTCAAATAATCCCGTGTTTTTATGTTTGTTTCCATTTGCTTGGACAATGGCATTTGATCATTGAAGTTGCCTTTATATTCAACATCATTAAGTTTTCTCCTTATCTTTTCCTCAGTTGAATTTGTGGATTCCAATATGCTATAGAGAATTTTAATTCATTATTATTTGAATATTGTGCATAGTGTTATGAAAGTTTTTTAATTTCTTGCATGTGACTAACCAGTTTTACCAATAAAATTTGTTGAAGAAATTTTCCTTTATTGCTATATATTTTTCACTACATTTTCAAAGATTAACTGTCCATATACCTGAGACTCTATATCTTTATACTCTGTTGGACTGAGAGTCTGTCCTCACTCCAATACCACACTGCTTAAACTACTAGAGCTTTATAGTATATTTTTATATTGGGAAAATAAATACATTTTGTATCAACTCTTTATATTATTATGAGTGAGCTTTATTATCATTCTTCTGTAGAGTCAAAATAATTAGTTTAGTTATCCTTTTCCTTTTGATTTACATATTATTAATCATCCTTGTTAAAGGCGGGCACACATAACAACAAATGTGTGAGATCCAGTATTAGTTGCTATTTTCCATAATCTCTATTTCTAGCTTATAATCACTAAACAATGTTTCTCACTCCATTCTGGAATATACACTGGAACGTTTTATTTTCTTCAAGTCATTATTGCCATCCCTAAGTGATTATCAAACTGTTCTTTCCTCTAATTTTGTTTACCCTTTTTAATCTTGCTATGTTTGTCTTCACTAATCGGTGCCTCATTGCTACCAGAAAAACTCACAAAATCAATCAAAGACTTAATTCCTTGTTTCTCACTTATAATTTCTGCTAATACTTTTTTTCTCTAGAGTTTTCACTTTTTGCTCCAGAGTTGCCCTTTGTTCACTTTTCTTAACTGTTAATTTTGGTTTCATGTTCGACATGATTTCCATTGTCAAATGTTTTCATATCATCAAAAATGTTATGGAAGTACAGAGAAAAATATTACTCTGGCAGAGATAGCTTTTGTTAGCATTCATTAAACTACATTCTAGCCACAATTATATATGTTTCTAAACTTGTTGGGTCTGATATTTGTTTCATTTAGCTATTCATCATGTGTCCTTCCTGGAGTGCTGAATGCAGTGCATTCTACCAAGGGAGTTATTTATAGATGCATAAAATGAGGATTAAGATGAGTGAGTGAGAGAGTGAGCATTTGAGTTGGAATAACCAAATTTTAGGGTTTTTTGTTGCTGCTTCAAATAACCCCATACAAAATCCATGATGCTTTCTGATATAGGAGATGCTATCTGTTCAGAGTTTGACTTTGAAGGTGAGTATGCTACTCATAGCAAAGGCTTATGATGTGATAAGTTGATCCTTGCTTTCTTTTGCCTTTTATTTTCTTTGTCCAACAGCATCTCTGTGCAAAGAGCAGAATTGAAGAAAATAACACATCACATCAATAGGGATTCACTTGCAGAGTCACTGTTCTATCTGTCTTATAGATTTTGATCTGTGCAGGGTCATTCTCTGCTGCTCCCCCTGCATCACGCTCACTTCTTCACCTTGTCGACTCTCTTCACTCTGTATTCCTGAATTTATTTTCAGGACCATGTTCATCTCTTTTATAGAATTCTGTGGTTTTCCAGAGTCTGAGGAGGGAAAATGTAAGCTATACACATCTCTTATTGTTTTCTTTGTTTATCGTTTACCACAGATTTTTCTTAGATTTAGCTTACATATTGAACACTTTCTTGCCACATTGAAAATAATTTTATTCTCTTCCTCCTGACTGAGGTTTAAAGGAAAACGGCATAATTAATATAAAGGGCCTATCACTACCATTTTTAGCAGGAGGCCTAGCCAAATTACTGTGAAATTTTGTTTATGAATAGTGTACAAAAATGTAAAATAAACAAAGAAAATTAAAACTATTTGTAAAAAATCTATTTGAGTTTTACTTTACTCAGGGGAAGAAAATTTTGCTTGTGTTTGACTAGTAGTTCAGATTAGTTTCTCTCCTGTTTAAGTGCAGAGCCTGAATTGTGTCATCACGTGTTCTAGTGCTTGTTTGTGGTTTTGTGCTAAAAGCTACATTATGTTTGAAGTGGTAAACCAAGACTTATTTCTTGGAGATTTTCTGGGCAATGCTATTAAATAGGCATAATACCTAGAGATATTACCACTAATGATAACCAGGATTGCTGTTGACTGTAACTGTGCTCCTGGCACTCCGTTAGGGACGATATATATTTTAATGTTTGAGCATCCTGGCATTTATCTGTTATGTTCATATCATAAAAATAAAAGATCTGAAATACGTAACCCTTAAATAATTTTGTGCTATGTCATCATGCTAATAAGAAATGAGTTTCCTCTGTTTCTACTTCAATATCTTTGGCCACTATTTTTCAAACTAATGCAAATAACATATGTTCCAAAGGAAAACTATGTTTATTGGTATAGATTCACATATTAAGTGCATAATAATCTGCTTAGTGGGTTGCTTATTTCTAAAATACTTTGTCATCCTATTTATTTTTCTGTTTTATGGGAGCCCCACAAAAATGCACTAAAGGACTATTCTGGTCTTCGTGCTCAGAGTTAATCCAAATATGCTCAAAGTTACTCTTGTGGTTATTGGAGACTGTGAGCTAGCATGTATTGAACCAGAGCCACTTGTTGGAGACTGTGAGCTGGCATGTATTGAACCAGAGCCACGGCCATCTAAGCAAGCTTCTTCCACTGAATCATATCCCCAACAATTTTGCCATTCTCTTAACTCAAAACATTCTGTGCATTCTTGAACAGTCACCTGTTTTCTTATTTTTTTTTGCTTTCCTTTTTTCTCGATTATTCCAGCATGAAATAATGTTTCCTCCATAAAATTAGTCAGTGTCTGTCACTAGCATAATTTCAATTTTCCAGCAATGATCAAAATACATTTATCATCCTAGAATTCAGGGTCATATACATAGTCTGTACATTGACTGATAAATTTGCTTTTCCTATGAGTACTTTGATTCAATAGTGTTAGAAGATAAGCTGAAAATAAAAAGTGCAGCATTTGATATTAGGGTACTAGCATTTACCAACTACATAAGCTTAGAAACTACAATGTGGTTTACTGACCTCAGTATTATCATCTTTGTCACTTGTATCACTGGTCTTCCCGTTGTTCCTACAAAAAAGTAGCTACAGAAATACTTACTTTTTATTTTTATTTTTGTCGAGTTTTTTAAAAAAATAAGAACAATAGGGGATGAAATTATTTCACAACTTCTGTACTTGTGTTTCATTATCGCTAATAAAAATAATTAATTGCTTATTTGACTTTTAGGCAGATATATAAAAGGCAGTAGAAGCAAATAAAAAATTCAAAGCTTAGCCTGTTGAACCTGAAAGAGAGTTTAGAACTTTCTCCAGCTCAAGTTTTTGGTTTGGCATTGCTATGGGGCATTTTTACCTCCCTTTAAGATGAAAGGCTGGATGATAAAATACAGAAATTTTAGAGCTGAGGCAAAAATTTAGCAAGAATTCAGTGAAGCAAACCAAGAGTAACAAAAAACCCATTTTGGCAAAGGTATAAAATATTTTTGAAAATAGTAAAAGTTATTAAGCACACAGAGAAATAAATTAATTTAAAAAATGTGAAGTATAGGGGCGGAGCGATAGCCCAGCGGGAGGGCGTTTGCCTTGCACGCGGCTGGCCTGTGCCGCCCGGGTTCGATCCCCGGCATCCCATATGGTCCCCCCGAGCACCGCCAGGAGTAATTCCCTGAGTGCAGAGCCAGGAGTAACCCCCTGAGCATTGCCGGGTGTGACCCAAAAAAAGCAAAAAAAAAAAATGTGAAGTATAGATCTTCCAATTAAATAGCTTGATGGCAATTGAGGTAGATAAATGATATGTGCTTCAAAATATTATTTTAAATGTCAAGAATAATTTGTGTCAGGGACCAGAGTGATAACACAGCAGGAAGGGCACTTCTGTCTACGGACAACTCACTTATATTCCCACAAAACAGATGCCTCGCCCCGCTAGCCTGCCAGAGTGATCTCTGAGTGCAGAGCCAGGAGTAAGCCCCAAGCACTGTTGGGTGTGACTCCAAAACAAATAAAGAGAATAATTTATGTTTATTTGCCTAATAAGAACATTATATGAAGAAAAACTGACATGTCATATTACTGGTGAATTATAAATGATGGATAAATTTAAAAACAACTTTATTTTAAGGTAAATAGTTATCTTATAGTTGTTAGTTTAGGATGAAAGGCTGGATTTTATATCTTTAATAGAAACTTTTAAATGGGCAAGTATAAGATAACTATATGCCTTAAATTAAAAGAAGCCAGAGAGATAATAGAACAGGTAAGATTCATGCCTTGCACAGCATCAACCTGGTTCCCCATGTTAACACTTGACACCCTATATAGTGAGTGATCTTTGAATAAAAAGTCTGGACCAATGAAACTAATAAATAACTAAATAAATAAGATTAAAAATAAATATGGAAAGTGGAACACAAAATGTGGAGATATAATAATACCTTGGTGCCACAATATATAACCTTAAACATATTTAGGCATATTTATTTATTTACCTATTTATTTATTTATCTATCCATAGGTATTTATTTATTTAGCTATGTATCTATTTATTTGTTTGTTTATTTTGCTTTTTGGGTCACAACCAGAGACGCTCAGGGGTTACTCCTGGCTCTGTACTCAGGAATTACTCCTGGCAGTGCTTGGGAATCATCTGGGATGCCAGGGATAGAATCCGGGTAGGCCACATGCAAGGCAAATGCACTACCCACTCTGCTATCACTCCGGCCCCATATTTAGGCATATTTAAAAATACAGAGGCCAGAGTGATAGCACAGCAGGTAGGGCGGTTGCCTTGTACGCAGCTGACCCAGGTTCAATCACTGGCATCCCATATGGTCCCCTGAGCACTGCCAGGAGTAATTCCTGAGTGCAGAGCCAGGAGTAACCTTGAGTATTTCTGGGTGGTGACACAAAAGCAAAAAAAAAAAAAAAAATACATTATTGAAAGACATAAAAGATAAACAGTCATTTAAGCTATAGTGTATATCTGGTATGGTACTTTTTGTGACTACCTAGTATTTAAACAATATCCATAAAAATAAAACTAAAATTAAAAAAAAGGCAAAATAAAAAAATAAAAATGTCACCTGCAATTTTAACAGTCTACTCCATGAATCTATTTTGGATTTAAGAGATTTTAATTATCATAGATTACCTCTGTTTAGTATATTACTTATATTAGGTATGTTAGTGTGAATATATTTCTTTCCTTTCAATTTCAAATATGTTTTTCCCTGAAGTATAAGTTTCAGGAATATTTTCTGAAATCTAATGTGTAACAAATGTAAAAATTCCATTTACCCTACACTGTAATGTGTTTTAAAACTGAATAGGTAGTTTTTATGTCTTAACCATTTTTTAAGTGTATATAGTAAGTATTATATGTTGAATTGTGAATGATAGAGTTTTAGTGTCTGGTAAATGTAAAAATAACAAATATTCATATATTGGGTTTAATCAGAGTTAAACTATATAATGTGGAAGTTTCAGTCAGATAGTTTAGAGTTAGAATATGACAACAATGAGTTTTATTATACTTTAACATAACAAAATCTCAGGGACTATCTTATCCATTGTCTCTTAGACTCTGTGTCTAAGGTCTGGGGCAAACTACCTGATCTTGGGGATGTGTACATTTCTTATGTATCATTGTAAAAGCTCAGGAATTTGCAGCAGTGTTAAAAATGCAGGATGGAGGAAGTAAAAAATTGGCTGGCTCTCTGCAGAAGGAAGGGACAAATGGATCATAATCCTTCAGTTCTGCAGGACATCGAAGATTGCTGGCCCTGAATTTCTCCAGATACTGTAGACTGGCTGGTGTGAGGAATTGCTCTTTGCTAGAAAGTAAAGTGAGCCCTAACCTTGACACAAGAATTCCATGTCCATCACCTTCCCTCCCGGAAGAGAATTTCAGGAGTTGGACATGATAATTTTTGTGAGTAGTTGGGCAAGATAATTTTTGTGAGTGAAACTTACTTTAAAAGATGTGAAGGGAGAGGAAGATGAAATACATGTTCAAAAAATGGTTTCTCCAGGGGCCGGAGAGATAGCCCAGCAGGTAGGGCGTTTGCCTTGCACTGCGGCCGGCCTATGCCGCCCAGGTTCGATCCCCGGCATCCCATATGATTCCCCGGCATCCCATATGGTTCCCGAGCACCGCCAGGAGTAATTCCTGAGTGCAGAGCCAGGAGTAACCCCTGAGCATTGCCGGGTGTGACCCAAAAAGCAAAAGGAAAAAAAAAATGGTTTCTCCAGAGTGGAATAAGCCGCATACACAGGGGCACAGAGACCAGCAACATACATGTTTGGTGGAGAGCATGGGCCTGAAAGAGAAAGCCCCACAGGACTTTTGAGGAGTTTTTATACTGTTTTTCTGAATACCGACCCCATCTTTTCTGCATACCATTCACAGAAGCTAGTCTGGCCATTGGTATAGGAAAGCCTTACACAATTAATATTCTTCTTATAATAACTTTCATTTCACTACTGATGATCTTTCGTAATATCATATATTTTTTCTGTAGCTTCTCCTTCTCTAAGACTTCCACCCTTCTCTGGAGTCAGCCTTGTATTACTGCAGCAATTTCTCCTCTCCAAAATTCAGGATTTGCAAGTTAAAAGGAATGTATTTTTCATGTCTTTGGACTGCTTCAGGCTAAAAAATTTCTTCCTAAATTTTATGATTTTTGAAAAGGACATTACCAGGGCCCCTCACCCTATCTACCTGCAGCAAACAATTTTTGAATGTTTCATTAGAATTTTTGCAAACTTAGTATTTTGTCATGCATTTTTTTTCAAAATAAAAGAATTCTTTCATTCTAAACAAAAGAATGGCCTTGAAACACTGTGAAACATTCCTAAAACAATAAACATTCTATATACAACAGGAAAGTTATGAACCTCTGAAGTTTCCTGTGAGCAATTTTTAGATAACACCTTTTAAAAATATTTGTCTTTCTTAGGATAATCTAAATTGAACATTTTTCTTAGTAATTGTGATTTACAAAAAACAAACAAATCTCAATTAAATTTTCTTTTGTTCCACACTGCATGCCTTTGGTATAGATATTTAGTAACTCCTGATCCTTGAGAGGTTAGGGTCTTAAAGAGTCATGTTTAGCCACGCATAGAGCACGTGACCCATAATAGTACTGTAATAGAAGGTGGAGAATAAGAAGTAAATTTTAGTTATATCTAGTAGACATATATTAATCTTTTCCATACTTTACTCCTATATACTCCTATGGATATGATGAGAAGTTAAATGGGCAGATGACAGTTGTGTAAAGAAATTAAATGAGCATATGGGAATCACTAGGGATTAATATATAAATTTTTTATCTACATCAACTTCTTATCATAAGGTTATAATCATAGAAACAGAACACCCATTGTAATTTTAAATGTTTATTTATTTTAGGTTATGATAATTTGCAAAGTTGTTCATAATCATAATATAGTTTCAAGCATTCAATGTTACTACACCAATTTACCACCAGAGTGACTCATTCTCTACTAATGTTGCCATGTTTTCTCCCACCAGGATGCCTCTCATCTTGGAAGACAAATTCTTAGGTTTAATTACTGTAGTTAAGGTCTTCTGTTGGCAGTGTGTCTGACTCTGTGGTTTAGACACAGACATAGACCTCACCTCTGCACCACTGAACTATTAGGGACTCTTGTCCCCTGTTCCATTATCTCTGCAAATTCTTACTTCAGCACCTTGATTTCTTTTCTTTCTATAACTCTCCATTTCTATAATCTAGGATACATCCTAAGCAAGAAATAATTTAAGAATTTATCTTAATTATATGCACAGATATTTAGACAATTCCCCACAGGTGGTAAGTCCCTAGGGCATTAACATAATGCACCCATTGAGATGAGTATGCCTGATAAGGAAAATGTAGGTTCAAAAAAGGAAAATGTAAAACCAGGATCTGATTCCAGGTGCTGTGTAGACTGGCAGAGTTACAAGAGGAGAGACTGGGGCTGCATGACAAAACAAAGAATTAGAGATTGTTGCTTAGTCAGAATGTCTCAGCAGTTTTCTGCTATTTAGGATGGTTGTCAGGATGTTTGACTTTAGGACTTCTCTTCCCTGCCCCCTACCCCGATAAATCAGAATTCTCAATTTCAATGTGAAATTTACTAATCTCAATATATTGCTAATTACTTTTCAAAATGGAGTGCTTTATCTATCGAAACATAAGAATAAAGTGAGATTTTATCACTTTATCAGAATTTACAGGTTTTGTATTAAAATAAAATGATTTACAATGTTGTTCATAATAGACTTGTTTCAGGCACACAATGTTCCAACAACAAACCCAACACTGGGGTGACCCTCCCCCCACAAATGTCCCCAATTTCCCTTCCACACCCCTAGCCTGCCCTCTTAGCATGCATACTTTGTTACTTATAATGTAAATATTTTGTTCAAATATTTAAAGATTTCTGTTATAAAAAATTAGTAAGAATCTGCGTAATAGTTCAAGGGGCCAGGGTCCATGATTTTCATTCATTAGATCTCAGATCTATCAAAGGAATCACTTACTGCTCCCACCCCAACACTATTGATTATAGTCCTTGATGCCTGGCCTGAGTTCCTAGCGTTGAATCAACTAGTCCACTTTGAGTAGTTTTTCTGGCATAATCCCTGGTCATCCTGAACACTGCTTCTGTTTGAGAAAAAACTTACTCAAAAAACAAAAATCTAAAAATATAATTTTATGGTTTTAAATTGTAATATGTGTAAGAAAAAAGTGAATAAGTACAATTATAAGTTCATTAATAAAACTGATTTTTCCATTTGTCTCACTATAGCAAAAATCACAGTCTGAGTAGTAGCTTATAAACAAGAGAAATGAAGGATAAGTAAGCCAACAGTATTGTATTGCAGCGAAGATAATCCTATGTGCTGCTGATTTCTTGGTGTGTCTTCATATCAGAGGAGTTGAGAAGGTTTGTGGAATGTTCTCAGTAAAATGTTAACACTTTCATAAGTTATATGCATCAATAATCTATTCATCTCCCAAGTTTTCAAGATTGTGAGTTTAGCAGTGATGGGAAAATAGATATACAGATTATTGAAGTTATAAGTTTTATTTTCTTTTTTCAAATGTCTTTCAAGCCTCCTGATAGAAATATTGTAATTTCATAGTTGGCTGCTAAAATTGGACCAAATCAGTATAAGGATTCTTGGTGATTTAATCAAATTAGACTGAATTAGAATGGAAAATTGTTTGGAAAAATTGTCTATATGTAAACTATACTATTTTAATATAAAATAGTCTGCAATTTTATTACAAAATAGATAGCTAAAACCAAAAAAATAATGTGTTAATAAAATCTGAGAATATTGCTAGATTACCATAGAATTTTATGAGAAACATAGGTTGTCACCTGGTTTAGGGACACTTATTTCATACAAGTACAATATTCCATAATTCCTGAAGGCACTGTTCTATTTGAAGTCAACAGAAATAATGCTAGAGAAATGACATTCATTGATATAAAGTTATAAGAGCATGTTATCTATAGAAAGATATTATAAAGTACCAAAATAGTAAGAAAAAAATTCTTACATGAATATTGTCAAGTTTTCAAACAATTTGAAATTCCAGAAAGCACTTTTATATGGAAAATATTATTTCCTACAATTTCAAGCTACAATAGCATTAATGGAATCTAAGGTATATATTAGAGTAGTAAATGTCCCAACACAAATGGACTTAAATTTCTCCAATTTTCATGTAATAGGTTTTCAAAGCAAAAATTTGTTCATCTTCCCAAAAATAGTAAATTTCTACACCCTTAAAACTAGACTTGTCATGTGGCTTGTTTTGACTATTGAGATTTGTTGAGTATGATATTTCAGACTAAAGACTCTAATCTAGTTATGCTCCAGCATTTGTTCATGTTTTATTAGAATATTAATCACATCTGAAGGTAAAAAAGAAATGATACTAGCTTTCTAATAGATAGGAGACCAAGTGGGACTGATGATAACCCATAGTCACCTCAACAGTCAGACTCAGGGGTTAGACTCTTTTGGGCATCAAAACCGTGTTCACCAACCAAATGATCACTGCCATGTAAGTGAGCCCACGAGAAACCTGCAGAACAATATTGCAAATAGAAAATACCCAAATTGCTGTCAGTTTTAAACAAAAGAAATTATCACTTATTAAAATAAACCGTATAGTTGCAGAGACTCTCACACATGGGGGCAGAGCTGTTCCTTGCTCTCCCTGTGCACAGCCCGCTCATGAGGCAGTCGGGAGGCATGGCGGGTTCCAGCCCTGGCCCACCACCTCAGCAGAGGCCTCACAACAAGCCAGACCACCCCTCCTCACCCGGCGCCCGCCATTTTCCACTTCTGGACTTCCCTCTCGTCAGAACTCCACCCAGCAGACCAGCCCATCACAGCCCGGATCACCGACACCCACCCTGCCGCAGCTTTTTTTTTCAATCCGCCCAGGTATGCTGGTCCAGAGACTCCCACATGGGGCAGAACTGTTCCTTGCTCTCCCTGGGCACAGCCGCTCATGAGGCAGTCGGGAGGCATGGCGGGTTCTAGCCCTGGTTCATCAATAAATGCTTTATTTGGAGGTGTTTAAAAGAGTTTGCCTCCCGCTCGACAAGCCTGGCAAGCTTCTCGTGGTTGTATATGATATGCCAAATTCCAGTAACACTTATATTAGGTCATTCCCATGACCTAATATAATGGTTGAGGCTCTTTATGTTCCTGTAGCAAGCCGATGCCCCTGGCTCTCACTGGCATGAGACAGGACATATGGAGATATTACTGGTGCCCGCCTAGCAAATAGATGATCAACGGGAAGATCGTGATCGTGATCGGGTATAGTTGCAGAATGGATTTTGTGACATAGCAAAAACTATGTATGCATATATATATTTGGGAGACATGTAACTTAAAAAGGATGATTGTTGTGTGTGTTTGAGAGAAGGATTAGCATTTTTTTTCTTAAATAGGCAGACCATAGCTTATCTTTAATGGCGATAAGGTTTTCACTTGTATCACTTGTCTTACTCAGAGACAAGTGACACAAGAAAAAATACCTTATCATCGAAGCCCTAGCCAAAGAGGGTGCTCAAACACAATACAACAAGATCCTTTTGTGAGTTGTATTACGAATTCATCAATGTCAAAAGAGGGGGTTCGGCAAGGTAATACCATTTCGCCAAAACTCTTCAGCGCCACCCTCGAGAACATTATGCGACAATTAAAATGGGAAGGAATGGGAGTGAAGATAGATGGTCGGCAACTACACCACCTCCGCTTCGCTGATGACATCGTTCTAATAACACCAAACAGTAGCCAAGCGGCACAAATGCTGGCTGACTTTGACCGAGAATGTGGAAAGATAGGTCTACAGCTGAATCTCAATAAAACTATGTTCATGAGAAATGAACTAGTCCCAGATTCCCCATTCACTCTCAATGGAACAAACATCTCTGAATGCAGCAGTTATGTATACCTAGGTCGAGAAGTCAACATGATGAACGACCTAAAACTTGAGCCGCGCAGCAGGAAGAGAGCGGCATGGAATGCCTTCAAAAGCATCGAAGAAATAGCTAAAAGGGAAAAGAACCTCTGGCTCCGGGCACATCTCTTCAACTCTACCATTCTCCCTGCACCAGGGAGAACCAGGTCCTTCCTGGTCCTAACTTCCAATATTATCTAAGACTGTCACAGCTGTGGGTCTGGAGTGTCTGTCTTATGGTGTTGTTGACTGTGGTATTGGGAGCTCTCAGCCACACCCGCCAACATGGAGGTGGAGGAATAGGAGGAGGAGCCCAAATCTCTGCTTCAAGTCCAGCCATCTTATCCCCGCACCTGTGAGCCAACCCTAGGAGCTATGTTGGACTCAGCCAGGAGCTGACTGAGCCATTTACTGCACTCCAGAACTCCACGGGCTGCTCCACGGGGTTGCTGGTGCGGCTATGGGTTTGGATAAGGTTTTATTGACTGTAATTTATAAAAAATTGAGTCAAACTCCAATTTATCCAAATTATGGTATATATGCAGTTGGAAGACATGAGAATACAGGCATGCATATATAGTATTAAGCTATAGGTGAGTTGGTTCAGTACTTATACAGATTAATTTTGATAAATAATTGAAGTTTTACTTATGATTCAATGTATACATATATGTATATATGTATATATATATACATATACATATAAACAAGAATTAAGCCCCAACAGGTTAATCTTGAAAAATATGAGATAAATAATATTATATTTGTCTGATGTTTTTATGATTACACTGTTTTGAAGACTTTTCTCAACAGAAAATACTGAACTTTGCAGTTCGCCCCTATGATTCAGTGCTGCATGGCCCTGGAATTCTTGGGGCCACTATTCACTCTAGACTTTGCGGAGCCAGCAGTGCTGGGGAATAAATCATGCAGTGCATAAATGTATCCTTATAAAAATAGCTCCTTTGATAAAGAACCTGCCATTTAGGCAGGATGTGGGAGGGGGAGGGATTTGGGGACATGGGTGGTGGTTGAGGGGCACTGGTGGAGGGCGGGGTGCTGGAACACTGTGTGACCGAAACCCCCAAGCGTGAACAACGTTGTAATTGTATATCTCACGGTGGTATAATAAAATGTTAAAAAAAAGCTCCTTTGCCTGACTTGGAAATTTTTTTCTGCTCTGTTCAAAGCTGCTGGTATAGGACAAAAGCAGCCACATGCAATGTATAACAAATTTACATAAGCATGTTGAATAAACCTTCACTTGTATTTAAGGAGAGCTGGTCAGTAAGTACACAGGAAAAATAAACACAATGTTCCAGTGAATAAATAAATACACTAAGCAGCCTGGAGCCAAAGTACAGTGGGTAGGGCATTGCCAAGCATATAGTCAACCCTGTTTAATCCTCTCTCCTTTACATGGTCCCCTAAGCCCATGTGGAATAATCCCTGAGCACACAGCCAGGATTAAGCCCTGAGCACCACTGGGTAAAGCACCCAAGTGAAAAATAAGCAAACAAACACACAAACTAGGACTAGGCAGATGGTACAGTAAGGAGGGTGTTTACCTTACATGTGGCTGACCTGGGTTTGATCCCTGTCACTACATATGATTCCCTGAGACCTTCCATGAGTAATTCCTGAGCCAGGAGAAAACCCTGAGCACAGCCTGTTGTGGCCAAAATATATAATAAATGACATATTCAATATTTCTATATGCTTAAAATATCAAAATATTACAAGTTTAATGACCAGTGAATAAGCTAGGATAAAAAGTAAGTAGTTGGAGAATCAAGAGGAGAAAAATGGTAGTCAGGATAATATTTGGTGGCCTGAATCAGAAAGAAGACATCATGTTGATTGAAGTAAGCCAGAGACAAACACAGGATGATCTCTCTTATCTGTAGTATATAGAATAACCATGAGAAAATGTAATCTTCAAAGGGAATACCTACATCATCCTTTACCCAGAGTTTAGAGAGGACAGAAAACAAAAGAAATCAGAATGTAAGGAAGAAGATGAGAAAGGGACATAATGAGGGGACAGGACTTGGGGCTTTAGTTATGCTAGTAATTCCATTGAGGGGGTAGAGCTGTCTATACAATGCAGATTCATAGCACTGAAAATAAGAGCTTTAAAATTCAACCACCAAATTCTGCAACGTGTATGTCACGGTGGAAGGTGGGGGATGGGGTTGGGTGTAGGTGATGGAGTATAGGATAAACGTTGACACAGGTAATGGCATTGGTCTGGAACTATTATATTCCTAAATCTCAACAATGACGTTTTAAAGCATGATTATATATATATATATATATATATATATATATATATATATATATGATCATGGCACTGGCACATGAAAAGGTCAAATGGAAATATTACTGGCACCCACTCGAGCAAATTGATGAATAATGGAATATCAAGCAATCAAGTGATATATATATAGATATATCTATATATCTATATATCTATATCTATATCTATATCTATATCTATATCTATATCTATATAGATATAACTTGTATCAGTTGTATCACTTGTCTTCCCATTGTTCATCGATTTGCTTAAGCGGGCACAAGTAATGTATCAATTCATCCCTCTTGCAAATTAGTGTAACCCTACGGCATCTGCTAGCTACAGGAAGAGCCTCAAACCATTTTCTCTAGTCATGGGAATGAGGTCCATCATCATTACTGTTCTTGGCATTGAATACAACATGGGTAGCTCCCAGGCTCTGCCATTATATATTATAATACATATTTAATATATAATATAGAATATGGAATATATATATATAATATAGAATATATAGAATATAGAATATATGTACATACTTATATATTTGTTTTGGGTCACACCTAGTTATCCTCAGGTATTATTCCTCACTCTACATTGAAGAATTACTCCTGGGTGGTGCCCGGGACACCATATGGGATCACTGTATCATTGTATTACTGTCTTCCCGTTGTTCATCAATTTGCTCTAGCGGGTACCAGTAACATCTCCATACATCCAGTTGCAAGCAAGTGTAGCCCAAGGGCATCTGCTTGTTCCAGGGACAGGAAGAGCCTCAAACCATTCTTCAGGTCATGGAATTGAGATCCATAATTGTTACTAGTTTTTGGCATAACAAATAAAACACGGGTAGCTTGCCAGGCTCTGCCATGGAGGTGATATACTAACCATATGGGATGCTAAGGATCAAATCTGGGTCAACTGCGTGCAAGGCAAATACCGTACCCACTGTGTTATTGCTCAGGCCCCACGCATGAGTTTTAATTAAATTTTTAAAAAGCTATAAAAGGATTAAGAGAAATAGTCAAAAAGCTGTTTTGGTTCACATATGTGCATGAATTATTGTCTGCTTTTCTAAGAAGTGTTATCACCAATTTTTTTTTTTTTTTTGCTTTTTTGGGTCACACCCGACAATGCTCAGGGGTTTCTCCTGGCTCTGCACTCAGGAATTACTCCTGGCGGTTCTCTGGGGACCATATGGGATGCCGGGATTGAACCCGGGTCGGCATGGGCCAGCTGCATGCAAGGCAAACGCCCTACCTGCTGTACTATCGCTCCGGCCCCACCAAATTAATTCTTTATCTGTACCAAAGCCTCATTTCAGATACTACATGTGCTTAGTCTATATCACTCTTCAACTTGTCCAAGATGTTTTTACAATACATTAATCAATAAGTGTCCAATTTAAAACTGACATGTCTCAAGTTTAAACTTATTCCTTTCATACTATCTTTGAAACAGTAATACAAAGTTCACTCAAGCTGAATGCCTGTGTATGAATGCCTGTGTGATCTAGACATTACACACTTTTAAAAATAACCACTTTGTTAATAAGGGGATAGCCAATTTGGTAGTGATTAAATGGAGACAGCTATGTGCTGTGTATCTGACATTCAATTGACCATGTTATCAAGGCAAAGGATGGAAAATTACATTTTATATAATTAGAGGTGATAAAAAGAAATAAGACTATTGGAATCTGATTAGGTGTGATTCTCAAAAAGCCTTTCTATATAATAAATATTCTCTTGAATTCATGTTAATGAGTATATTTCTTATCTCTGTGAAGAGTCAAAATGAAAAAAATATAAATATTCGAGATCTATAACTATTGAATTAAAATATCAGGACCTTTGCTAGAAATCTTGAATAAGATTATAAATATTGATTCTCATTTAAATGCTCTCTGATATCTAACATCTATAAGAGATTAATGAATAATTTCTTTAGATGGTGACCCTCCTTGGCTATTTAACAACTATATTATGTATATATAATGCACTAATCTTGTAATAAACAAGACTTAAAATTTCTAATTATATCACTTATATACTGCATAATTAGTTAAGTTCTTTAACTAAAACTTTCGGCTTTCAACTGATTAAAGTGTGGCATTCAGAAAACATCCAATTCTTCCCCAAATTTCATACAGAAATAATTCCTATTATCCTAAGCTATGAAACATTTTGGAGACCGTATCTGACTTTCTTAGCACTTGCTCTGATTTCTAACCTGTGCAACAGAATACCTGAAATAAGTCACAGTTTGGTGTCTCGGCAGAGAATACTTGTAAGGCAGTGCTGTTGAGCCCTGGTGCGGATACACTGGTGGGTGGGCTGAGGTCTGGCTGCCTGGGCTTCACCACGGCAGGTTCTCCACCCTCTCGCCTCCTGGGGGTGCCTGTAGTTTTCAACCACAGGAGCAGTTTTTCCTGGGAGATTTAGTCGGGATTAGGTAGAGGTCTGACAAGTGAGATAAAATGGCATTGACTGTGGGATGACTGGGCTCTTATTCTGGGCTTTCATTTTATTTTGTCACTTTCTTTGCAGGAGGGCATATGAGTGTATGTCAAGATCCTCACATTCATGACTTTACTATGTTTGGGTCTAATTAGAATAATTTTATTGCCGTAATGAAAAGCTGATACAAATAAATTTTGGAACTTGATTAATTCTGCAGCATATCAGAATAGTTCAGAAATCATTTAATAATGAGGAGTGGAGACTTTAACATAATGTTCTGTTGTGTACGGTGGAATATGTTGTCTGTTTACTATAAAAGAGTATCATTGCCTGGTAGTTTAAACACTCATTTATATATCACAGTTCCTAAAGCTAAGATCCATGAAAAGGCACTGGAAAATATGGATTCTAATAATGTTTTGTTCCCCTAACTTTCAAATGACTAATCTCTATTCTCTTATGTGATAAAGTGAGAGAGAGAGAGAGAGGTCTTCTCCCCCACCCTTACAAATACACAAGTCTCATCTTAGAGCCACAACACATGACTATATCTAAAACATACACACCTTTCAGTGCCTGATCAAAACACCATCACCATGCAGATGTAGAGTTTCAAGCTGTGAATATGAGCGTGATACCTTTTTTCACATGACAATAAGGAGAAACTACTAAAGAGAGATAGATATAAGAAAGAAGGCCTGTTAGCATTTCTCTTCAACATGCCCCCTGCACCTCTTTCCATATCATATAACCTTACTGACTACTCAGTGGTAACCACTTCATGAGGGAACAATGTAACAGCAACAAAAGAACAAAAGAGGTGAAATGCAGAAAATGATGGAATAGTGATCCAGAAAGTTGATGGTATTCTCATGCTAAACCTTCCTAGAAATACTTCATTGATAAGATGCTTCTTATTTGGAGTTAAAGGCAGCCACAGTGGTTCAGTAACAATAGGTGCGATTAAAATACACATAAAATATCAATAATAAGCTACAAGTCGGGTTGTCTGGCTTGTTGCAAAGGCTCTGTTGGGCTGGCGGGCCAGGGCTAGGAACCTGCCATCTCTCCTGGGCTCCTTGTGAACGGCTGGGCACAGGAGATGGGAGCAGCTCTGCCCCTATGTCTGTCTCTGGATGAGCATACCTGGGCGGATTAAAAGAGACTGCCGCAGGGGGGGGATTTCAATGAGCCGGACTGTGATAGGGCAGGTCTGCTGGGTGGAGTTCTGACAAGAGAGGAAGTCCGGATGTGGAAAAATGGAGGCCCTCATGGAGTGGGGGTCGTCTGGCTTGTTGCAAGGCTCTGCTGGGCTGGCGGGCCAAGGCTAGAACCCGCCATCTCTCCTGGGCTCCTTGTGAACAGCTGGGCACAGGGGGGACAAGTAGACCCCAGCCAGACGACCCCCACTCCATGAGGACCTCCATTTTCTACATCCAGACTTCTCTCTCGTCAGAACTCCACCCAGCAGACCTGCCTATCACAGTCCGGCTCATCGAAATCCACCCCTGCTGCAGTCTTTTTTAATCCGGCCCAGGTATGCTCATCCAGAGACAGACATGGGGGCAGAGCTGCTACTTGCTCTCCCTGTGCCCAGCTGTTCACAAGGAGCCCAGGAGAGATGGCAGGTTCTAGCCCTGGCCCGCCAGCCCAGCAGAGCCTTGCAACAAGCCAGACGACCCCCACTCCATGAGGGCCTCCATTTTCTACATCCGACTTCTCTCTCGTCAGAACTCCACCCAGCAGACCAGCCTATCACAGTCCTGCTTGCACGGCCACAAGTGGCCGCGTGGTTCATCATTAAATGCTGGACTTAGAGATGACTTCAAGAGTATGCTACCTCACGGCAGAGCCTGGCAAGCTACCCGTGTTGTATTTGATATGCCAAATACCAGTAACAATTATAGACCTCATTCCGGAATGGATTGTGGCTCTTTATGTTCCTGGAGCATCGGATGCCCTTGGGCTCTACCAGAATGAGACAGGACATATGGAGATGTTACTGGGGCCCGCTCGAAAGCAAATCAATGAACGGGAAGACAGTGATACAGTGATACAGTGAATAAGCTACAAAGATAGAACAGGAGATAAAGCTATATTTTTTGGATATAGTCACTTCTGTTCAATGACTTGAGCGGTCACCAGCCATCCTGAGTACGGAGCCCAATGTATCCCCTGCATACCACCAGGTGTGGCCCGACTTCAACTCCAGCTTATTCCCCAATTTATTTATATATTGGGAATATATAAATATATTGATATATATATATATATATATATATATATATATATATATATATATCAAACCGCTGACTAGAGCCGCACCGACTGGATCCCACGGGATGTCAAATGATCACGTGGCCGCCCACCTACAAGATGGTCAGACTTCCTTGTTAAGACCCTGAAGGAACGGTTTGAGGCTCTTCATATTCCTGAATCAACCAGATGCCATTGGGCTACATTGGCACGTGATAGGGTCCAATGGAAATGTTACTGGCGCCCGCTCGAGCAAATCGATGAATAACGGGATTCAAGTGATTCAAGTGATTCAAGTGATTGATATATATACAATACACATATAAACATATCTAAATATATATACAAATATATATCATATATTTTATAGATATGTAATATATAAATATATTTATACATATATAAATAGCTTGATTCCATAAAAATTATACTTTCTTATGTAACAGGTAAAAGTAGGATGTTTGCCGTTGGAAATGCTTTTTCTAATAATTTTTAAAATCAAATGTTTCAAATTTTGGCTCTACCAATCTTCAAAACTTGGCTTTCGAATTTACCCAGCCGATTAACTAAATTCCAGCCTTAGGAAAAGGGAAAAAAGAACAAGAAACTTGATGCCCTGAAGATTTACAATGGATTTGGCTTGGAACCAGTGTCAGCCACTGAATCTCTGAAACTATATAGTTTTGAGCCACGACTACTGCAAAAGTAGAAATGGATGTGATGGTTACTTGAGATAACCCAGGTAATTCTCTGTGTCTTTTCTCCCATCTACATATTCATGTAGATACATATCCACATAAACAACCCCAACCCCATCCAAATGCTAGTCTAGCCACTTTTAAACTTCTTACATAACTTGCAACCTTATCACTAGACTCAAATGTATGACTTTTGTTCATTACAGTGCAAACTATCAGCCAAGTAAATTTTCCAATATTACTGCCTAACATACAGCTATAGAAATAGTAAATAATAAATGAAAGCTCCAAATAAAAAATGCAGCTTTCAGAAAAGAAAATAAAAAGACAAGGAATTCTTGGTCTATAGCATTTTTAAAATCTTATATAAGTTATCGTGTTCTCCCATAGTGGGAGTGAGAAATTTCTGATCAGATCCAGATTCAACTCTATTTTAGAGGTTCCTGATGCCCATTGTTTTCTGTGATCCTTGAAGCTGTTCAAGGTGGCATCTATTACGCTTTCTGATTGTAGCTTTTTTTGTCACATCTGGTCTTATTCAGGAATTACTCCTGCTGATGCTTAGAGATCACAAAGTGCATCAGGAATCAACTCCAGGTTGCCTTCTGCAAGATAAAAGTCCTCCCTGCTGGGGCCCGGAGCAATAGCCCAGCGGGTAGGGCGTTGCCTTGCAAGCAGCCGGCCTGTGCCGGACCAGGTTCGATCCTCAGCATCCCATATGGTCCCCGAGCACCTCCAGGAGTGATTCCTGAGTGCAGAGCCAGGAGTAACCCCTGAGCATTTGAGCATTGCCGGGTGTGACCCAAAAAAAAAAAAAAAAAAAAAAAGTCCTCCCTGCTGTACTATTGTTTCAGCATCAGACAGTGTGATAACTTATGGATTAATAATAGCCTTCACTGAGTGATTTCTGGTCCTAGAAGATTGCAGTTGAAAGAACTGTTTCTGGGGCAGGAGTGGTAGTACAGCAGGTAGGGTGTTTGTTTTGCACTCAGCCAACCAGGGTTTGATCCCCGGCATCCCATACGGTCCCTCGGGCACCATCAGGAGTAATTCCTGAGTGCAAAGCCAGAAGTAACTCCTGAGTTTTTTTAAGTTTTTTTTTTTACAATTACAAAGATATACAATTAAAAAGTTCATATTTGGGTTTTGGTCATACAGTGTTCCAGCACCCATCTCTCCACCAGTGCCCATATCCCACCACCAACGTCCCCGGTTCCCTCCCCCTCCCCAGCCCTCCTCCATGGCAGGTTCTTTATTTCTTTCCCTTTCTCTCTCTCCTTTCCTTCCCTTCCAGACTATGGATTACAGAACATGCATTAAAGGGTTGTCATGTGTATCTTTTGCCTCTATTTAATGCTCAGTTCTAGGTTGGTATTAGTACCCTCGACAATTGTTAGCACACTGTTCCATTTTCTGTCTTACCTAGCCCCTGAGTTTTTACGACCACATTCAGTGCTGAATATCAAACTTGGGTCAGCCACATGCAAGTCAAGCACATTACTTCACTTGTGTTCCTTGTGAATAACATCCCGGTGCGTAAACTTGGTCAGCCACTGCAAGTCGAACATACTTCACTTGTATTCCTTGTGAGATAACATCCACATTTTATAATACCTATTCCTCACTCCTGTTGAACAATTTACTTGAATACTTTCATGCTTAATATTTCTCAGTAAATATAATGATTTTGAGGTCTTTTTTTGGCTTTACGGTTTTAGATAACATGATCATAACCTCAATCTACTCTGTCAGGGATGTTTATGAGTTAATTGTAATCATTATATTTTTATTTTATCTATTTTTGCTATTTTTCTAAGTAAAATCTTTGGACACCATTTTCATTCTCATATCTGTGCTCTTTTTGGTTCATTTTTAAAATATGTTTATTCAGCTAATATCTTGATAAACTGTTTCTCTTTTGTCACAATCTCAATACATATAAACACCCATGCAAAAAATTTTCCCAAAAGAGTACATTTTCAGTAGGCACAATTTGGGCTCTTCAAGTCACAGAGGACAAGAGATTTGCCATAGGTTTACAACTACCTGAGAAAGGATTCTACGTAGATATTTCTAATAGCATTGCTGTTTGTTACCCAACTACTAAACTACTGTGGCATATACTAAATTTCATAACAACGCTCTATTTCTGATAATAATCTCTATTTCATCTGGTCATTATTACCACAATAAAAAATAGTCATATTTATGTCTGTTTTTGTTTTGCTGTGACCTGCCTCTTTCAACTACATAATGGGAAGATTTTGTCTAGTTTTCATCATTTTTTCTATTTCAGCACTTCACTCATAGAATACACTCAACCCATAACATTGTGATATGTGAATAGCTAAGTAGTTTGCTTTCCTCTATTCACAGTCAAGATTATATTTCTAGATCTTAATAATGCATAGCTTGCAAGTTTTTATGTGTCCATATTACAAAAACTTGGTTCTATCATTTATATTTATGCAAAGACTAAGTTTTACAGAAGCAACTCAAGTAGTGTTATTTATTATTTATAGATACATAACTCTATATATATATATAATATGCATAGAATGGTAGGAATACCCTATATGTTCAGTAAAAGTAGCTATGATTTTCCTGGTCCTTAGAGTGAAAAGTATCCTAAAGAATCATTAATTAAATTTTTTTGCCTATTGTGTAGTGTTTGTTCTAGTTCACCAAAACTTTTATAATACATAGAACATGTTATAAGATAAATAAAAATTTACTACATCACTTTCATTAATTTTCCCTGACTACACATTAACTACGAAAAATTTTTATACTCTACCTTTGTACTTAGTGCTTACTTAGGATTATCTATTTTTCCATTCACTAAATGTCTTTATATATTTTTTAATTGATTTTGGTTTAGTGTTAAACCCAGTGGTGCTCAGGGATTACTCCTGACTCTGCACCCAAAGAATCAGTCTTGATGGGACAAAGGTGACCATATGGGTTATCAATTGTATCACTTGTATCACTTGTTTTCCCGTTGATCATTGATTTGCTTGAGCGGGCACCAGTAGCATCTCCATATGTCCTCTTGTATGCTAGTGAAGCCCAAGGGCATCTGTGAGCCCCAGGAATGTAAAGAGCCTCAAACCATTCCATCAGGTCATGGGAATGAGGTCTATAGTTGTTACTGGTATTTGACATATCAAATTCGACACAGGTAGCTTGCCAGGCTCTGCTGTTTGGGTGGGATACTCTGTAGTCACCTCTAATCTCGAGCATTTATTGATTAACCGGACTTGTGATCAGCTCTTCTGCTGGGTGGAGCTCTGACAAGAGGGGAGTCTGGATGTGGAAAATGGCAACCCTCATGGTGTGGGGGGGTCCGCTAGCTCTTGTGAGGCTCTCCTAGGGTGGCAGGCCAGGGCTAGAACACTCCTTCCCTCTTGGATGCCTTGTGATCAGCTGGGCACAGGGAGGGCTGGTAGCAGCTCTGCCCTGTGTATTTGAGTCTCTGGATCAGCGTACCTGGGGTACCATATGGGGTGTTGGGGATAAAACTGGGGCCCGACTTGTGAAAAGCCGCCTTCTCTCCAGATCTGTAAAATCTATTTTAAGCTGCTCAGATTGTGACTTTTAATCTGTATACAATTCATCACCCATCAAATGTTGGACATATTTATAGTTCCTTGAATAGACTCCAAATACTACCACATTAGTAGCATTCTGGGCCCAGCATTTTTTAAGTAAATAGGTACTGGGGACTAGGAGATAGTACAATGGTTGGGGCACAAGCCTATCCTGTTCCTTAGTAGGGCTTAATCTCTGGACCGCATTGCTCCCACTGCAGTACCATTTTCAGCTGTGGGAGAAGCTCCAAACACTGCCACATATGATCTTGAGTTCCCCAATCCCTCTGGGGTGCCTCAAGTAACACTAGACATATAAGGACCCAAACAGCCACTTCTCTACCTCTTTCACTGAAGTACCATCCTGGTTCATCACACAGGTGTACCATAGCCCCACCAAAGTGAACTAAAATTAATCATTCATATGATGAGTCATTCATACTGTTGTTATCTCTTTGTGTCTTCCAGTTATACTCATTTCCCATGATTGAATTGAAAAATATTTGGGCAAAGACTATACAAAGAAGGGAAAATCATTCAATGATATAATCCAAACTGATGGCAACACTTATGTTTTAATTTTTGTTTTGTAGTTAGATACTTCAACATACAGGTCAGATGTAGTCCTGACTGAGCCCTTCTTAACCTTGGTTTCTTAGTTCTAAAGACATGAATATACACATAATTTTTATCACCCAGAGATATGTTAGCACCAATGTGACGGTCTACTGTACTTCTGCAAATTACTTTATCTTTCTTACTGCCTTGCAATTCCTTCTGCCAATGCTTTGTCTCAAATAATGTCACGTTGAACAGTGATAGTGTGAGTGCTTAGAATTACTGATAATTTCCATAGACAACATCTTATAGTGAAGCAGTAAGGAAACATTTCTATGCTGTGCATATTTCTTACAGTGAGTGATTTCTGACAAGATGTCTTTCTTGGCATTAGTGCAACAAAAAATAGTCCCAAGAAAAAAAATAATAAGTTTTTTAAAATCACTGAAAAGAATTTCTTAAAATAAAACTGTATGAAAGATACATGTTTACTAATGAAATTCCTAAATTCACATAAATTTTGATTAATAGATTATTATGACCATGGATAAACTTTTTGAGACTGCTAATTAAAATTTGCCTTGTTAACTGTTATTTTATTTGCATATTATCATTAAAAGGAAACGAAAACTGTATTTAACCTCGATGGCTAATTAAGAGTTCAGAAGAGAATTTTTTTTTAAATGTTAAAAATAAAGGCTTCAGAGTCACCTAATTAGAGTAAATTAAAAGAGACCTTGGGATGTATGAACAAGTGAGCAACTATGACCAAACCAGTTCTGTCTCCTCAGTATTGTCCTGTGAGTCCCACCGAGTGATTCCTGATCCTGGAGCCAGGAGGAAACTCTGAGCCCCACTAGCTGTGGGCACCCCTTCCAAAAAAAGAAATGAGGAAAGGATTTTAAATAGATAGTTTATAGTTTTATTTATTTATATTTCTTTTAGGGATAGTGGTATGTTTGAATGTAAGACAGGTAAAAGTTTTAAACCATATTATAAAAGTAAGACTGACAATAAATTAAGACACATTTTTTAAACTAGACATATGAACATATGAGATAGAGAAAATCACACTCATAGATTTAATATAGAGACAACTTTTAAAAATTAGTGAAACTGTTACTGTACATAACTATTTGATTATGAACCAGAGTTTACTCTTAAATGCTAATTTCTAGAATGTATAATATCCATGCCAATTTTGCAATGCTTATGATTTCTGTTAAAGCTATATTATTGTAATATTAAAATTAAAAAATATCTAGTTATTTGTTTTTCTTTTTTGGGTCACACCCAGCAATGTACAGGGGTTTCTCCTGGCTCTGCATTCAGGAATCACTCCTGGCGTGCTCGGGGTACCATATGGGATGCTGAGGATTGAACCCAGGCTGGCATGTCCAGCCGCAGCAAGGCAAATGCCCTACCCACTTGACTATCACTCCGGCCCAATATCTAGTTAATTTTTAAGAACAACTGAACTTTTGTTGAAGAGGCTTTCTTTGCTCCACTTAATATTTTTTGCTCCTTTATCAAAGATTAAGTGGTTGTATATTTGAGAATGTGTTTCAGGATAGTCAGTTCTATTCCATAGGTCTATGGGTCTGTCTCTATACCAATACCACACTGTCTTAATTACAACTGCTCTGTAGTAGAGCTTGAGGTTGGGGAAAGTGATACCTCCCATCTTCTTTTTCCCAAGAAAACTGGGCAGCTACATGTAAAAAAATGAACTTAGACCTCCTTCTAACGCCATGCACAAAAGTCAGATCAAAATGGATTCTAGATCTCAACATCAGACATGAATCTATAAGGTACATCGAAGAAAACATAGGAGAAACGCTCTACGACATCAAAACGAAAAGTATCTTTAAAGACGACACACCACTGACCAAGCAAATGGAAGCAAAGATAAACAAATGGGATTATATAAAACTAAAAAGCTTCTGTACCTCAAAAGAAACGGTGACCAAGATACAAAGACAATCCACAGAGTGGGAAAGGATATTCACCCAATACCCATCTGACAAGGGGTTAATATCCAGGATATATCAGGCACTGGTAGCACTCCACAAGAAAAAAACAGCCAACCCCATCAAAAAAATGGGGAGAAGAAATGAACAGAAGCTTCCAAAAAGAAGAAATTCGAATGACCAAAAGGCATATGAAAAGTGCTCTTCATCTTTAATCATCAGGGAGATGCAAATCAAAACAACAATGAGGTACCATCTCACACCACAGAGACTGGCACACATCCAAAACAGCAAGAACAACCAGTGCTGGCGTGGATGTGGGGAAAAAGGGACTCTGATCCACTGTTGGTGGGAGTGCCGACTGGTCCAGCCCTTTTGGAAAACAATATGGGCATTCCTCCGAAAACTAGATATTGAGCTCCCATTTGATCCAGCAATAGCACTCCTGGGAATATACCGGAGAGACCGAAAAACACATAGCAGAAACACTATCTGTACTTCTTTATTCATCTCTGCGCTATTCACTATAGCTAGAATCTGGAAACAACCTAAATGCCCGAGAACAGAGGACTGGCTAAAGAAACTGTGGTTCATCTACACTATGGAATACTATGCGGCTGTCAGAAAAGATGACATTATGAAATTTACCTGCAAATGGATGGACATGGAGACTATCATGCTGAGTGAAATTAGTCAGAAGGAAAAGGACAGATATAGAATGACTGCATTCATTAATATGACATACATAGATACCAGTGTTTTACTAAATGTGGGAAATGGTAATGGCAGATTAAAACTCACCATTGAATATACACAAAGAGACTTAAGTGATAAACTCTAAATATCTGCAGGGCTAGCCACAATGTGTAAAATAAGAGGGAGAGAGATGCAGAGACAGAGAGAGAGACAAAGAGAGAAAGAGAGGAAACTGTGGTACTTGCTATTAAGACAGCATGGGAGTGCAGGAGGGGGTGGGGTACATTGGTGGTGGAAATGGGGCACTGGTGGAGGGAGGGGTGCTGGTATACTGTATTACCAAGAACCAATTATGAAGACCTTTGTAATTGTATGTTTCACTGTGGTATAATAAAAAATAAAAAAAAAACAACTGAACTTACAAAACATAAATCAAGACATTTACTTTTTTTAAAAAATTGATGTATTTTTATTTTTAGACAACTGAGAAAATAAATAACACTTATTAGAAATTATTGAACATATAAACATCTTGACCAAGAAGAGCTTTTTGTGGTTATTTCACAAAAGATGAGTCTTCTCATAATCGCCTTGTTTATTCTATTACTATAGCCTGGAATAGGCTCACCCATCATTTTTTATAGTCATAATATTTTCTTTCACCAAATTATTTTCTTAAATATTTTAAAAAGTAGTGATTGTCTTTTTGGGTAAATGTTTTTTAATGTAAGTTTTTTTTTAAAAAATGGCAATTTTGATGTTTTTTTTTTTGCTTTAAAGTTGGTTCAACCTTTGGTCTGTATTGTGGGATTATTTATCAGTAAATAATAATAGCTCTATCGTAGAGAAAACCTGATCTTTCCCTTTAAGTTTCATTAGTAAAAGCTCGAGATGAGAGCCTTCTACTGAGACTATACCACCTACATGGCAGAGCCTGGCAGGCTACCTGTGTTTTATTTACTTGTTATGCCAAAAGCTAGTAACAATTATGGACCTCAGTTCCATGAACTGAAGAATGGTTTCAGGCTCCTCCTGTCCCTGGAGCAAGCAGATGCCCTTGGGTTACACTTGCTTGTGACAGGAATAATGGAGATGTTATTAGTGTCCACTTGAGCAAATCGATGAACAATGGGAAGACAGTGAAAGTGACAGTTTTTGGTTTGCTTTGATTTTGCTGAAACATGGTTTCTATATCACTAGCCTTGTTAGAAAATCAGATATCTATTATTTTGCTTTGTCTAAAAAAGTAGGAATATCAAGTATTGAACAATACAGAAACATAGAGTTATGTATGTTCATAGTCTACATAGAATCCTTTAGTTTGCAAAACTTAGTTTTATTTTTACATTTTTCTTGAGGCACTATAATTTGCATTGCTTGGGTGGTAGGATTTTTATGCATACAACATTCTTAAGCCACATTCTACACCAATGTCCACTTTCCTCCACCATTTTCTCAGTGCCTGTCCCTCGGCACCAACTTCCCTGTTAGAGTCAGCTCAGTTCTATATACCGCTTCTCCTGTTATGCTGTGCTTGACTGATTGTTATTTCCTTAGTACATTTTTCAATGCTCACATATAATAAATATGTTTTTATTTTTCCCTTTTCTTTCAACAGCCAGTTTTTACCATATACAGAGAGATTCTATGTAGAAAGATCATATAACCATACTAAAATATATTTAATTTTAATGATTATCATGTTACTTTCTGCAATTACAGATCATGACATTATTTATTACATGCCAATTAATTTTAATCATTGACTTACTCTTAAACCTCTTGAGCTTGTACACTATGTTGGCAAATTATATTATAAAGATCTTAACATATTAACTTCTACCAAGATGGCTCAAGCACCACGGTTTGTAAATGGACATACACTATACAAGAGCATGTTATAATGATTTAAAGAGGTGACTGATAATACTTTGGGATACCAGCTCCATAGGATCTGCTTTAGGGATCTGGATCTTCTGTAGCACTCTGAGCATCTCATAGAGGCAAGTAGTGCTTCTTGGGAAACACCTTGGCTAGAAGTTGTCTAAAGAGAGACCACTTTAGGGGACTCCATGGACATGAAGTCTAGGTCTCAGAAATGATTCTTTCAGCTCCTGTGTTTACATGGCTCCAATATGATTCACAGAGTCGTGAATTCTTATTCAAACGTTAATTCACTCCATTTCCAAATACATCTATTCTTGATCGACTGGGATCACTATAAGATCAATACATAAAATATTTGAGCCTCAAATCCCAATGCCAATGGTAATGTCTCTTATCATCAGTGGAAGAGGGTGGGTATATTATTGGGAAAAGTTAGATGAGAGAATTGAAACTTTTTGAAAATTTGGATCCATCAAGCTCTCTTTGATAAGTGTGGCATACCATCTCCAGTTTTATATCTCTAGATATATGAGAAAATAGTAATTCATGTTATTATGAATGCTTATGTTGAAAACAAAAAGAAAAAAGTTCAAATCTAGATTATAGTTAAAGGAAATGGATAGACAACTTAAAACAAGTCTAAATTGTGAGATAAGAGCTAAACATGGGAGCCAGAGTCACAGCACAGCAGGTAGGGTGTTTGCCTTGCACATGGCTGACCTGGGTTCGATCCCCAGCATCCCATATTGTACCCCAAGCACCGCCAGGAGCAATTCCTGAGTGCAGAGCCAGGAGCAATCCTTGAGCATTGCCGGATGTGACCCAAAAAAAAAAAAAAAAAAAGAAGAAGAAGCTGAACATGTGTAAAGGCAATAATTAAGAGTCCAGGCAAATGAAAATGATTAGAAAATTATTACAGTAAGAGTCTAGTAATGAGTAGAGCTGTGTTCGCTCCCTCACTCCTCCCTTTTTCTTCTCTGCCCCACATAAGCTCTGTCTCCTGCTTAGTTGTATAATAAAATAAAATGGTTTCCGGATGGAAACTCTTAAGGGATAATCCTAACAGGTCTACAAAAGGTAACCTTTCCATGGCAGATCAAGTTTTGGCTTTCTTTGTGTTTCCCCCCTCTGCTTCCTTGAACTAACCTTGTCAGTGTTGAGACATTTATCAATTGCTGAGACTATTCTGGAGACAAGTTGGCTTCTCATAAATCCAAACCTTTGGGAATCAGTTTAAGCAAAGGTTCTTAGCCTCAGGCAATGAATCTCATCACACTGGTTTCTCTCTAGAGTCATTCACTCCAGCCAGAAATGCCTTGGTCATTTTAATACACAACTGACATGTCAGTTGTGTTCCATGGTGATAAATGTGTAGATGTTAGTTTTTGGTCAGCTATTTATATTGTGCTTGTGGCATGTGGAGTCTGAACAAGTCCATTCAAAGGCTGTGCATGTAGGAAAGCTTTGAAGGCACCAAATGAGTGCTATGCCTTTTTTTTAAGTTTGCATATTTACAATGTGCGTTCATATAACTGTGAATATCATGTGTCATTAGTGTAAAGAATGCACCGTCACTGAGCAATATCCCTGACTCCCACTTATGTGTTTTAATTAAACTCTTTTAGGTTAAATGCAATGTTTTAATGTGTTGTTAAATGGCAGAAAAATCAGAAACCATTTTATTTTATTTATTTTTATTTTATTTATTTTGCTTTTTGGGTCACACCCGCGATGCTCAGGGGGTTACTCCCGGCTCTGCACTCAGGAATAACTCCTGGCGGTGCTTGGGGAACCATATGGGATGCCGGGGATAGAACCTGGGCTGGCATGGGCGGCCGCGATACAAGTAAAACGCCCTATCCGCTGGGCTATCTCTCTGGCCCTCAGAAATCATTTTAAATGTTATAATAAGTTGTGGATAAAGAGGCATTTTATGCGGAAACCCTGGGACTGACTTTAGCAGAGAAAAAGAAGGGCAGCTATTAGAGTCCTCTCTCAGTCATATGGGGGAGTGGTGTTTCCTTGGAGTTCATTTCCCCTAAACACAAAGTGGTCTAGGAACTGCTCATTCACTGCTGCTTTCCAGAATCACAGGACTCAGAGAAAAGCATGGACTTTGCCTTGAAGAGTTTCACAATAAGGTAGAAAACAGAGTTTTAAAAAGAGAATACAGGTTCAAGGAAATAGACTTCCATAAAAGGATAAGAGACTGAGGGGGTGTTTGCTAGGATATCGGAAACAAATATGCTTGATAATATGTTCAAGAAAATAGTGTGTATTGGTGACAATAGTTTTTTAGTTGAGGCTAACCCCTTCACCCAGCCCATTTAGTCTAGAGACATTTATTGTCTCAGCAGGAGGTGAGCATGCTTCTGGTGTCCAGTTTCCAGGAGTGAGTACAGCTCTAAATACCCTGCAATATCCAGGACAGATGCACCACAAACAATTATTCAGCCTGAATTTTCAATCAGGCCATCGGTATGTTATGACCTGAGATAAGATGCTTAAGGGTTAAAAAATGAGACAAGGATGACTCTCTGCGATTTTCTAGCTATGTGGACACATAGCCATAAATAATCTAGTTTCAGTCTTCTATTTTCTCTTTCCTTATCAGCTAATGGTCTATATTATTTATTTTGTAGTGACTGGCAAATGCAATTCAGAAAAAAAAACTGTGAATGTTTTGACCATTTCCCAAATTTTTCTTCCTCTGATTTCATTAGTTTCTCACACTTGTTTTTTCTCAACAAACTTTGTTTTTAGTTATCACCCATACCCTAATGATTGAGAGTGGAGGAACAAGAGAGAGAACGGTGGTTTGGACAACACCGATTTCATTCATGACCTTAAACATAGCAATTTACTTTGTGTTTCAGTTTTCTTATAATGTTAAAGGACAAAAAAGACATTTTCTCTTACCTGTATCAAGGATGAAAATAAATGAGTTAATATCAAACACAATGGCTTGCCCAGAAGAAGTAATCAATAAGTGATTTTACCCCAGCATCATTTGAAAGCATTTTGGAAGTTACCTAAATTGAGGGATTTAAGTGCCCATTACAATTTATTCTACTATAATTCATTTACCCACTCTTTTGATGGTCAGATGCCTTTTAAATTTATATTTTAAAAACTATTATGATAATTTAAATATATGTGTATATATACATATTATGGAAATATGTATATATACATATATTGAAAAAATCAAGAGTGCAGAATTCCTCACATGCCATACATATTTTAACTGCATAAATTATTTTCATATTTATTTTTCATAGTTGCATTCTTCAGGTATAATTAATATAATATAATTAAAATAATATAGATATATTTAATTATACATATATTAATTAAATACATAAATATATTTAATTAATATAATATAAATATATTTCTTTGTATAATTAATATAATTATTCCAATATTTTGAATCACTAACTTTAGATACTATATGCCTTCAAAAGATTAATCATATGATGATTTAAACAGCTACATATCTCTTATCATCTCCCTTCTGATTTACTGCTCATACTATTATAAGATTTCAAAAGTTTACCTTTGACATTTGATATACAACTAAAATGATGCTCCAATTTTATAAATTTATAAGGGCAATAAAATAAAAGCATGCAAATATTTCTATGTGCAAATATATAACCCAAAGTCTCAACATAAAAATACAAGGTGATATCTTCCCACAAATTGCAATTCTATTCCAAGTAGTCTCTTAGTGACTGTCACCTTTATATTCTTTTTGAGGTTCCATTTTGCTTTTATTATTTCCAGTGACCATGAATTTGTAATAAGTTGTCTTTTACTCTTGAAAACTACATCCCCCATCCCCCTATTGCTTCCTTTTGCTGAGATTTGTTTTGAGCAAATTGATTTATTGGAATACATCTATTCCTTGGAATCAACACTGCATAGGATGTGGGTAAGGGAGGTTAATTTTAAAATAGAGAGAGAGACAGAGAAAGATAGAGACAGAGAGAGAGGGAGAGAGAGAGAGAAGTGAATTGCCTGCCATAGATGCAGGCTGGGGGAGGGAGAATCAGAGGACATGGTGGTGAGAAATGGACACTGGTGGAGGGATGGGTGCTGGAACACTGTATGATTGAAACCCAATATGAGCACTTTTGTAACTGTATATCTCACGGTGGTATAATAAAAAATTAAAATAAAATAAGAATGAGTTAAAGGGGGAGCTGGGTTGTCAATTTATCACAACAAAAAACTTAACTGATCTTCTGAGGAACCGTTGATATCACTTCATAATCCTCCCACATAGAAACAAAGAAGGAGGCATTGAATATGAATTATATCAGAGAATCAAGTGAGGTAGAGCTACCTTTACCTCAAGGATGGTATTTTGCAGTGGTAATTAAGGGGGTAACAGCAGAGCCTGGAAAGCTACCTGTGTCATATTTGATATGCCAAATACCAGTAACAATTATAGACCTCATTTCCATGCCCTGATGGAATGGTTTGAGGCTCTTTATGTTCCTGAGGCGAGCAGCTGCCCTTGGGCTCTACTAGCATGTGACAGGACATATGGAGATGTTACTGGGGCCTGCTTGAGCAAATTGACCAACGTGAAGACAAGTGAAGTGATACAAGTGAATTAAGGGATAAGTCTATTGAAAACTGTCAGACAACAATCCTGCCTGCAGGGGGGGAATATATACTTTATGGGAAACAAAGGTGATAAAAGGTGAAAACACTGAAAAGACCCAACCCTTCAAGAAGTCATTTTCTGTCAGAAGTTCTGAACATTCCAAAAAATGGAATTTTTCTTTTTTTTTTGCCTCACTGTGAATTTGGCTGAATAGATGTTATTTTCAAGTTGTTTTTTTTAATTGTTTTCTTAGCATACAGTGTTGACATGAAAAATTAATCTGCCAAAGAGATTCTTACTGTGTCTTGATCCATTTGTTTTCCTTATGGAAGATTACACAATGGTTCTTTGTCCTTGTAGTTCTGTAACTTCCTAGGATATGGATCTTTTTGAAATTCTAATAAGCATTTCGATATGTATTTGTAGGAAACTGTGCCTTTAACTAAATAAAAAATTTTATTAATTTACAGTTTACTTTGTTATTCATTTTGAAAATTTGTTTTATCAGGAACTTTTACTCAGCAAGCCACAGAACATTTTATCTTTTATAAATGGAACATGACTGTCTTTTGCTGTTATTCTTTCTTTTCTCAACTTCTATCATGGAGAAGCAAGGAGAAACTTTGTTCATTTAACTTTTTATTATATATACTTACTTTAAAAACATCCAGACACTTCTCTTTATTCAATAATATTTCTTTGACATTTTCTCTTTTCTAAATACTAGAGCTCATTTTTCTCTAAATATTAAAAAAATTCTATTTCACACTGATATTTTCAGTTACATGTCTTTAGCTGTATATTTCAACAAAATTGGTATTTTCTTTAATATTTACTGACTTGTTGATTCAATATGCATTAGTTATTGAAACAAAACCAGTTAGATAGGTATAAGTTATATTCATAGAATGTGTTTGTCTATGAGGCATATATTTTAGTGTGTATGCTTTTATTATTGTAAGTTAAATATATATACATATTTATAAAAGTATGTATGTATATATACATATGAATGTAATGTTTTATAACCTTATAAAACGTCCTGACATCTTAATGTCCTCTAGCTTCTAAATATCTCCTCTTTCAGCCCCAAGTATTCATTATCTTCAAAGTTTTCTTCACTTTACTTGAATCATTTGTCTTCCCATTGTTCATGGATTTGCTATCGTCGGTTGCCAGCAACATCTCCATTTATTGGGAATGAGGTCCATTATTGTTCCTGTCATATCAGTTACCTTGCCAGGCTCTGGCGTGGCTCTGAGTTCAACCCAGGGGGCCCAGTCTTTTTCTATGTCAGACCATCAACCATCAAAGTTCTCTTAATACATTTTTGTCATACTTTCTTACTTTTGTCATACTTTCTTTCTGTAAGTCCCCAAACCTTCCATTCTCTAATCTGTTAGATCCTAAGGCCTAAATATATGTCTGATAAGATTGTCAAATATCAAATAAAAAGTTAACTCCTGCTTGTTAATAATGAGATGCATTGAACTACACACAATTATGAGCTATGTCTTTATCCCTCTCCATTCCTTCCTCGATCTTTGCCTCTCAGTGTTTATGTCTAGGTGGAAATTTTCATCAGTAGTTAAACATCTCCAGTTCCCAGACTGGCTATTTCATGCCTGATGTTTTTCATCTTTATTTAACTATCTGGTCAATCTGAGAATTAAAAGTTCTTTAGATAAACATTAGTCATCCCTAACCTACCCCAAACTAGGATTCTTCAGGGATATATGTTTGTTTATCAGGCTAGGTGCGTTCCCTAATATTATGTTTTGGTTCTCATTTAATTATTTCTATTTTTGTGCATTGTATTTCTGAAAAGACAGACAAAATAATGAGTGATGGCATGGATATGTATGGTGTATAGACAATAAAAAGTAAACATTTAATTTAAAGATAATTGCACTATCATTGCTATTAGTGCCCATTGACACATTCTTCTGATTCTGCATGATTATATTTAAAATTGAGGGTCTGAAGAGTACAATGGTTAAGTAACTTTCCTTGCATGGTGTTAATTCTGGTTTGATCTCTGATATCATATATATATAACATCACAAGTATGACCAGGAGTTATCCTCTGAGCATTGCACACAGAGTAAGCACTGTACACTATTGGGTATAACTCAGACTCGCACTCCTAAATTATGAGCGTTTGTGAGGAATTGGGGTGACTCTGAGACACATTTAATATAACTGTAATGTTCAGGTGCTAGTGTGAGGGTGAGGACATTGGGATAATTATGGAAATTTATCTGGCACTCTGATTGTGGTCATGATGTAGAAGCAGTACAAGTATAAAAGGATATTCTGTAACTATATATTGCAAAAAAATTTAAATAATGAAAACAGTATGAGGAATAGATATAATTTACCAATGAGCATTCAGCAATGTTTTTCACTGTAAGCATTTTATTTATAATCTGGACTCTTTTTTTGTTCACCAGAATCCCCACCTTTGCTGTCTAACTCACTCAAGATCACTGTCACTGTATCACTGTCTTCCCGTTTATCTTCGATTTGCTCGAGCGGGCACCAGTAACATCTCCATATGACCTGTCTCATGCAAGTAGAGCCCAAGGGAACCTGCTTGCTCCAGGAACATAAAGAGCCTCAAACCATTCCATCAGGTCATGGGAATGAGGTCTATAATTTTACTGGTATCTGGCATATCAAATACTACACGGGTAGCTTGCCAGGCTCTGCCGTGTGGGTAGCATACTCTTGTAGCCATCTCAAAATCCAGCATTTATTGATGAACCGCGCGCCACAAGCAGCCACGCGAGCCGGGCTGTGATAGGCTGGTCTGCTGGGTGGAGTTCTGACGAGGAGGAAGTCCGGATGTGGAAAATGGAGGTCCTCATGGAGTGGGGGTCATCTGGCTTGTTGTGAGTCTCTGCTGGGGTGGTGGGCCAGGGCTAGAACCTGCCATCCCTCCTGGGCACCTCATGAGTGGCTGGGCACAGTGAGAGTCAGTAGCAGCTCTGCCTCATGTCTCACTAAGAAACTTAAAGCAGAAAACAGTGGGAAAAATATACCTTGTTTAAATTTTTTTTAATTTTTTTTTGCTTTTTTTTGGGGGGAGGTCACACCCGCGATGCTCAGGGGTTACTCCTGGCTCTGCACTCAGGAATCACTCCTGGTGGTGCTCAGGGGACCATATGGGATGCCGGGATTGAACCCTGGCCGGCACAGGCCGGGCCGCATGCAAGGCAAACGCCCTACCACTGGGCTATCACTCCGGGCCCCCTACCTTGTTTAAATTATATGAAAGAAAAAACCAAGAATTTCTAAACTTTTTGTTTGTGAAAGTGGATGCCTCTCTATAGGTATTAACAGGCAGAAAACAAATAACTTTTGTCCTGAGTTTTCCCCCAAGCAGCATTTAAGGCACCCAGGAACCTCCTAGTGATGCCTGGCCCAGCTATTTGGCCTGAAGGTTGAGTAACAGACCTAATAGTGAAGCCAGGGGCCCACAGGGGTCATCCCAAAGGTGCACAAAGACAAAGAGTTTGGTGCCCACGTGCCAGGCTTTCCCACACAAGGCATGCACTCTAGCCCTTTCAGTGATCTCCCAGGTCTCTTGACCTTGTCTTTTAACTAGTCTTGAATTTGAACAGATTTTCTGTCATTTCTCAGATCTCCTTTGCCATGTTAGCCATTTTAGTAACATTAGTTTATTTCCATCAACATTTCACAATGTAGGAAAGAAATCTAAAGACTTAAGGGAACTTTTGCAAATTCACACAGATCCAAGATGAACCTAACATTTCAATCCAGTAATTATGCATGAAGCAGCAATAAAGTTTAAGTACTTATTCTTTATATACGAAGACGTACTGTTTCAGTACAATAGCAGCACACCCAAAATAAAAGCTCTTATTTATTCCTTTAGGACTGGTGATAAATAGAATGTCAACATTGCTGGTCAGGTTAAATATAAGTTTCTCTTTGCATTATGCTATATAACCAATCAATCATTACACGGACAACTTTAAACACCACTCACACTTTTTGGGTCCACAGAACTTAACACTGTAAGAAACCCCACTCCATATTTGCAGCTCTTATTTTTTTATTTAACCTGAAATTTGTTATTCAAGAATATATTTTAAAAATGTGAGAAAAACAGTACAGTATAGAAATTTTCATTCTAGAACATGTTAAACAATGCACATAACTGACACCTGACTAAAAATACAATATATTTGAATGCCTCAATTATGCTACTTACAATTTGTTTTTTTTTTTCTTTTCTTTTTTGCTTTTTTTTTTTGCTTTTTGCATCACACCCGGCAATGCTCAGGGAGTTTCTCCTGACTCTGCACTCAGGATAGTATGTTTAATTGCAATTCCACTTATTTACTCCAAACAGAATAAAATAATGGCACATTTTAATGCAAGCTAATATCATTATAAACTGGTAACATTGAAGAAAGTTTAATGTAAATAATAAAACATCCTTTACATATCTTTCACGTTCTATATATTAACAAGTTATCTTAGAATCATTAACGAAGTACTTTGACATTCACTGACCTGATTATAGCATACCAATATGTTTCTACTTTGAGATTTAAATTTTCAGCTCATAACTGACGCAGATTAATTTTTTAACTTAACTAGAAAACTACAACGGATAGTGATCCATAAATTTTTTGATAAGAACAGAAAGAATCCCAAGTATCCCCTAAATCCAAAAGGTACCACTTACTAACATGCGTTTTAAAAGAGGCTAACTGAATAGCCTGTATGATGATAATTATACCTAGCACCTAATAAAGTACAGCAAACCTTTTCTAGGTGTTTATTTGGGGATGTGCAGTGAGGGCCTATGGGGAAGTTTGCAGGTGATGTTAGGAAAAAACACTTAAAACTCCCTGCAAGCTATTCAGGGCATCTCTTTCAGGCCTGAGTTCTCTCTGAACAGGTATCTTTCTCTTTGCTTGCTGGCTCCTCTTTAAATCCATATGCTCCCTTGAACATATAGCTCTATATTTCTGCATTTCCACTCTTGAGAAGCTCATGTTCTCATTTGAATGCCTAGTTCCTCATGTCTAAGTAAATATTGTTAAATGAAAGCTATCATTATTTAATAAGCATGCATTAATAAAATACAAATTTGGCAAGAGAAACTGTTTCCCCACTCCACAGTCATTCAATGTTACTGTGTCTAGGTGTAGCAGGACTATAAAGCATTTTGTGAGTAGATGACAGAGTTCCGGGAAAGGGGTGAATAATCCAAAAGCAGGAAAGTGTAAGAAGGATTTTGCTATGACTTCAGAGTCTATCATTCTGTTGCTAAAGCAACCATCACAACTGTAAACAAGATCAACGGTAACGTTTATGATTGTTTTGAGTTAGGGATAAATTAGAAAACAATTAGGACTTTGGGTTTCAGGAGACCCACCTGCCTCATGGAAACTCCATGCCATTTTGTCTGTATCTTTTTAACAATTCCATCCACATACCAGTTTACTGAAATGGTGGATACACATGCCAAATCTAATTATCTCTTATCTCACAAAGTCATCAATCATTCCTATTTGTTATTCATCGAATACCAATAGCCATTTCAATCGTTACTGCGTGGAAACTTCAGTACATTTCAGGATCCCAGGTCTGAGTAACATATATTCCCCTGAAATGCACATCACACTTCAAGACTAAAATATCCTTGGCA
>JAJIBD010003323.1:0-33733 GCA_021461705.1 Cryptotis parvus | reverse complement strand
CAAAGTTGTTCATGGTTGGGTTTCAGTCATACAATGTTCCAGCACACGTCTCTTCACTGTAGGGTGTGTTTTCAAAAAGTCTAAGTGGTTTATTCTGGGATGAGAAGTTAGAATACTACGACCCACCAAGCAATGATAAACAATTTGACTTTTACTCTCTCTACCACCACAATTTTGTAAAATTTCAGTTTCAATGACATTTAAAAGGTCACACTTTAAAGTATCTCTTAAAAACCAAATAAGATTGACAGTTGGAAAACAAATCTGTGATAAATGGAAACAATTTACATTGCATCCAAACTTTTTTTTTTCAAGTAACGCCTTGCCAGGATTTATATATATATATATATATATATATATATATATATATATATATATGTGTGTGTGTGTGTGTGTGTGTGTGTGTGTGTGTGTGTGTGTGTGTGTGTGTGTGTGTATATTTTTTGGGGGTAGAGGGCAGTTGTAAGTAATACTCTGGGGCCCAGGGTCTACTGGTGATACTACACTGGTGATATCCAAACAACAAGGGCTGGGTGGGTCAATGCTTAAGCCCGGGGTGCGGAGAGGGTCATGGAATCAATGTATGAAACACAAGGAATACACTTCAATCCTATAAGCAATGTCCCTGATTCCATAAGTTTCTTTTCTTTTTTTTACAATTACAAAGATGTTCATGTTCGGGCTTCAGTCATACAGTCTTCCAGCACCCATCCCCTCCACCAGTGCTCATCTCCCACCACCAATGTCCCCCCTTCCCTCCCCCTCCCCCAGCCCGCCTCCATGGCAAGTTCCCCAGCTCTTCTCTCTCTCTCTTTCTTTCTCTCTTCTCTTACACATTGTGGATTGCAATACATACATTTAGAGATTATCATGTATATATTTTCTCCCATATTCAATGCTCAGTTCTAGGCTGGCATTATCACTCTTGACAAATATTAGCACACTGTTCCCTTCTCTGTCTCACCTAACCTCTGATTCCCACATGTCCGTGGTAGATTCCACCTTTTTTTCTTAATTGAAAGATGCTCATGTAGAGTCTTGGTTCCACAGGGTTCCAACACTCACCCTCCACCCAAACCCATCTACCATCACCAATGTCCCTCTCTCCTCCTCCCTCCCGCACTCCCAACCACCCTGCGGGCTCTGCATGTCATTTCCTTCCTCTCCATATCCCCTCCCAACAAACCCTCCTGCTCTTTGTGGAATGCAGCGCACCAAAAGACATCACTGCTTCACCACCCCAGTGGCCTCGCGCGGCCGCTTGCGGCCACGCGACCTGGGCTCGAACTGGTTTCGCTCTGTTCCTCTGGTCGAGAGGCAGTCTCCCAGCATCCGGACAACAAAAATGGTGGCTAGTGTGATGGGCGAGTCCCATCCTGCTGCCTCAGGGACCCCCTGGAGGCGACGGGCCCACTCCCAAAGCCCATCTGCCCTCCTCGGGGTTCCATGGTCAGCCAAGGCCCGGCGCGAGCCGAGCTCCAGCCTCCCCAGCCGTCTGCAAGACCCTGGATGCTGGCCGCGGGCAGCTCCAAGGCAGGGCTACCAGGCTCGACAAAATGGAGGGGAAGGGGGTGACCATGCCTCCATCTGACGACTTCCCAGTGATTCCCGCCTCTTGGAGCCACCTACCTGGGCTCGAACTGGTTTTGCTCTGTTCCTCTGGTCGGAGAGGCAGTCTCCCAGCATCCGGACAACGAAAATGGTGGCTAGTGTGATGGGCGAGTCCCATCCGGCTGCCTCAGGGACCCCCCGGAGGCGACGGGCCCACTCCCAAAGCCCATCTGCCCTCCTCGGGGTTCCATGGTCAGCCAAGGCCCGGCGCGAGCCGAGCTCCAGCCTCCCCAGCTGTCTGCAAGACCCTGGATGCTGGCCCGCGGGCAGCTCCTGGGCAGGGGCCACCAGGCTCGACAAAATGAGCCATACGTTTCAATTTGAAGTCAGAGCTGCATGTATCCTTGTTAGAATTCTGTGCTATACATTCAATATTGTGTTAGCAACATCAGGGCTTCCTTTCAGATGATGTCAAACTATATTGTTGACTGACTATGTGGTAAATGACTTCATGCTCATGGAACTGGGGAAAGCACTTGTACTCCAGGGCGAGGGATTGTTGGTGCACTTGAGAGAGGTGTACACACTTAGCTTTTTATTCCTAAGGCCTTAGGAGATCAGGAAGTAATTTTAAGCAGAGAGTGATGTGATTGTATTGGATTTGGAACTGTGGCAAAGGTTCTTCAACTTGTTTAGGGAATTCACTTATTTCTAAGAGATGTTGCTTGGCTTGGGTATGACTTATCAGCCTTATAGCAGTCTATTAACAGCATTCCCACCTTTGAAGAAAGGAAGGGGAACAAAAGATTCTGAGTAGGGCTGGTAAGTGTGTTTCTTCTACTTCATCTGTCTGCAGGGACCTCTCCTGTGTTAGTGTCTGTAGGGAGAGGCTAGAACAGAGTTATAAAGAGCTGTTTTAATCTGTTATGATGACTACCTTGGTATCATAACTAATGATAACTTTTTAAGTATCTGTCTGTCTGTCTGTCTGCCTCTCTATCTATCTATCTATCTATCTATCTATCTATCTGTTTTGTTTTGTTGTTGTTGTTGTCGCTGTTGTGTCTGTCGTCGTGTCTGTCTGTGCGCTCTGCGTGTCCTTCTCTCTCTATCTTATCTTATCTATTCTTCTGTGTGTGTGTTGTTCTGTCTGTCTGTCTGTCTATCTATTTATCTATCTATCTCTCTATCTCTCTATCTCCCTATCTATCTATCTATCTATCTATCTATCTATCTATCTATCTATCTATCTATCTATCTATCTATCTATCTATCTATCTATCTATCTATCTATCTATCTATCTATCTATCTATCTATCTATCTATCTATCTATCTATCTATCCTATCAATCTACGCTCAGGGATCACTCTTGGCAGGGGCCAGAAAGACCATGTAGTCGGTCATGTGGGTTGGCTACAGACAAGGTAAACCACCTGCCCACTGTTCTATGTCTCCAGTCCTAGTTCCAAATATTTTTGAGCACTTACTAAGTATTAGGGACTTGTTAAATATGCTACATGTCTTAATTCCTGCAATCTTATTTTGGGGTCTCACCTGATGATGCTCAGGATTACTCCTGACTGTGCACTCAGGAATTACTCCTGGCGGTGCTCAGAGAACTCTATAGGATGCCGGGATTGAACCCAGGTCGGCTGCATGCAAAACTAATGTCCTACCCGCTGTACTATTGCTCCAACTCCAGTACCTGCAATCTTAACCTGTTTATGGATAGGATTTGGGGACCCAGAATTGGGATTAAACACTGCAGCAGGGACTTTGAGGTTGCACTGTTAACTGTGATCTCTCCTGCCTTTGGGTTGAGAGCAGAAGGATCACAGGGACTGGGAAATTTGCAGGAGCTATAGGGGGATTGCCAAGTGCATTGTTTATTATTATTATTATTATTATTATTATTATTATTATTATTATTATTATACTAATTCTCTGCTTCTCATTGAGGTCAGAGGGCCTGGAGAAGTGGCGGTTAGAGTTCCTATCAGTGGCTTTAGTATTTACCAGTAACTGGCCAGATACTGGCAGATACTTGGACCCAAATTCTCTAGACCTACTAAAGTGGTACTCTGATAAGGGCCCAAACTTTTAAATTTTATTTATTTAATTAGAAAAAAATCTGATTCTTTTTGGTCACTACCTGCAGACCTGTGAGGCCATTTCTGACTCCAAGCCTCATTGCCCTGAGTAGGACTGCTCAGAGGATCATGTGGTATCAGGATGAAACCTGGGCCTTCCCCATGCAGTACACTTTAGGTACTTTTAACAGCCTCCCTGAGTGATTCTAGTATTTAGTAAAATTTGGGAAAGAATGCACTGGAGAACTCTCAGGTGAGAAAGGGAGAAATAGAGAAAAGATTGGAGGAGAAGAGAGGGAGAAATAGAGAAAAGATTGAAGGACCGACTAGAAGCCAATGGCTCATTTTTGGGGTTATTGCTGTTATGTTGTCAGAGTGAAAAATCAAGCCTGATGATTCCAGAGTCTCTATCTGGGCTGCACTTTAACATACTCTGGGGAGCTTTAAAAACATACCAGTGCATTGACTTTTGCCCCAACCCTAGTACATCATGATCTCTAGGGGAAAGAACCATGACATTCGTTTTTTAAGGAAAAGCTTCCCCTGGTGGTATTAATGTGCAGTCAAGATTGGGAAGCAGTGATCCTCAAACTCGACAAATTCATATCTCCTGGAGTGTTTGTTAAACAGAAGCTACTGAGCCCCACTCCCAGAGTTTGTGATTTCATAGGTCTGGGATGGAACCTGAAAATCTGCATTTGTGCTAAGTTACCAAATGATCATGATATTGTTTATCCAGGGGTGTCATTTTCGGGGTCTTGGCATTATATTTTCAGTATTGACTCTAACAGGTTAAGCAGAGTTCAGGCTTAGAGGCCCCAAACTAGGAGAGATGCCGCAGAACTCTCTCCCTCTGTGTTTTACTTGGTCAAATCAATGCATCAATGGGTATAGCCAGAGTAGCTGTGCCGCTATGATGCTATTATTCTTGCTGTGGAAGTGAAGCGATGAGTTAATTATCTAGATGCACTTTTACCTGTTAGACAGACATGTTTATTACTGAAAAAAATTTGACATAAATTTTTTCTTTCCCCCAAGACAGTCACTGTTTGAGATTTGATAAAGTCAGCCTGATTTTCAGGCACTTCTCAGTCTCTTTCTCCTTGAAAGAGATGCTTGTGTATGAGCGTGCAGGATGCAAGTACTCTGAGGGAATGCTAAGGTTTGAGTTATCATTTGCAATCCGTAGTCAGAAATCAGGTTTTTAGAATGATCATAGTTATGGGACATTCAATATAATACTCATTGCTCAAACAACTTCTGAAAATAGTCCAAGGCAATTTCACTTTTATTTCCTCTATAGAGCTTGTCACCATTTATTAATCTTAATTTCCCCCAACATTGCATATCAGATGAGAGACCGATTTTCCTCCGCTGTTTCCATAACATTAATATTTAAATGGCACAGTGTGACACTCATAAACAGCTTTGGAGGAGAGGGGTGATATTTCTAGGAAGGAAACCTCGACTAAATGTCACATCAAGGCTTCATCCTTTTTAAAACACCTAAAATAAAGCCAAGAAAACATGCAGGTGAACCTTGCAATGCAGAATAGAAGGGAGAAGAGCCTTTGACTGTGAAATGAATAAAAATATGTAAAATGAATCACATTGTTTGAGAGATATCCCTTAGAAAACTGGAAGACGGTGCGTGAGATGGAGGCAGAAGTCTGTGCAGGTGGAGAGGTTGGCAGGAGACTTTCTGCTTAAACACTAATGCAGCTCACAAAAGAATCCAAAGCACGTTCTCCATTTGGTCTGCAGTTCCAGGGGGAATTCTATTGGATTCTTTTCGATATCTATTTGGCGTCAGTTATGTGCAGGCTATGGACTACAGGTGGCTGGAATACCAAGATGGATGAGGCACAACCTCAACCTTCCATTAGTTGTTAGAGAGGATTAGACAAAGCCTAGGACATAGACCAAGGAAATACAAAGTGGTGGGCACAGGAGGGAGAGATTAGGAGGGCATTGAAGTGAGCTTTGAATGATAGGATTCTTTACAAGCAGAGATCAGAGATTTGGCAGAAGAAGCAGAACTGATTCACTATACATTCCCACTCATTCACAGGGCCCGTCTTTGGTTAGGCATTGCACTGGGTCTAGGGCATGCAAATGTGAGTAAGACTTAATCCTAGTCTCAAGGAGTGGGGAAAACAGGGAAGGTTTGTCATATTATAGCAAAGAATTCCTGGAGGAATTGATGTCTAAGAGGAATCCTAGAGGATGAGTGAGGGCTAAGTGGGAAAAGACAAAGGGAAGCAGGAAAGGCAAGAAGAATACTGAGAAATGAAACAGAATCTGCCAAAGTCTTAATGAGAATCTCCGGCATTTATGGAGTCACAGCGCTCAGGAGGCAGAGGATAGTGTTAGGTCAGGAAAGAGAGGAGATACGGTTGAGATGTCACTGAACCAGATCAAAATAGGCCTAACTTTAAGGCATGCAAAGGACTTTAAGTCCATGCAAAGGGTTAATGAACACCATGGCAGGTGGTCACTAGGAAATTTAAACATGGACACTATATAAGAATATTCTAGTTTAGAGAGATTTTACTAATTATGTCATGGAAAAGAGTCTAGGAAAAAAGAATTAGCGATACAGAGAGACAGTACAGTGGGTAGTAGACTTGCATTGCATGAGGTCAACCTGGGTTTGATCCCCAGCACTTCATATGAAGTGATCTCTGCCACACAGAGATCCTTGAGCACAGAGTTGGAAGTAAGCCTGAGCACTGCGGGTGTGGCCCCCAAACAAAAACAAAACAAAACAAAAACAAAACAAAACAAAAATAAAACAAAAGAATGAATTAAAACAAGTACTTAGTAAGACAAGATAATTGAATTGGTGGTATAGTGTTTGAAAAGAAGAGTTGCGTTGAAGCAACATCAGAGAGCTAGAATCAACAGGGTTGATAAGAATATGTAGTAGGAGAAAAAATACATATAAAATGGGGCATGTTAGGGATTTAGACCACATGGAGGGTAGTGCCAGTCAGAAAGCTGGAAAATTAGAGAGCAGGCACCAGTGAAAGACTTAATGACAAGTGTAGGAAATGTTGAGGTTGAGACCAGATAACATGTTAAAAAATGCACAGTTGAGTATCTGAGTCAGCTCATAAATAAGGATACAGATAGTGAGTGAAACCAGGGAAGAGATCAACTAGGATTAATGTAGACAGAGAAAGATTAGGAGAAGAATGTTCTCTATTACCAATTTAATTCTACATTGGCAGTTCTAAACAGCTCTTCAAGGAAAGAAAAGGATATTGGAGGGGTTAGAGAAATAGTACAGAGATTAAGGCACTTGCATTAAACAAACTGACCCCTATTTGATTCTGGCACCCATATGGTTCCTTGAATATTACATATGTTTTTTTCTGAGCACCACCAGGAATGATTGCAAAACACAGAAACAGAGCACCTAGGTTGATTCTATATCTTAGTTATTGTATTGAGTGCAGCAATGAACAATGGCAGATGAATGGGTTATGAAGATGTGATCTACATACACAATGGAATACTATGCAACTGCAAGGAATGGTGAAATCTCCTTCTTCTCATTTTCCTCCTCATTCTCTTCTTCCTCCACCTCTTTTCTTCTCCTTTTTCCTCCTTCTTTCTTGTGGTGCCATGGATTTAACCCAGATTTTACTTAGAGAAATCAAATTCTCCACCCCTGAGTCACATTTCCTATACTAAACCCAAGGCATTTCTTGACATTTTATAAAATAATTCCAAATTAACATAAAGGATGTTTTTAACAAGGAAGAACAGAAAGGAAAGACAATGTGAATCAATACTGAAATAGATGAATAGACTAGAGAAACAATTAGAGAACCAGTGGTAGAACTCTAGTGTCTGGTGACATGCAGACCAGGAAGAAAGAGAGGACAATGGCTAGACGTGGAAAAATGTAGTTATTTGTTATCCTTTTTATGAAAAAATGAAGTTGAATTACATGAATTCCAAGTGGTCTAAAATTTTAAAGATACCTAAATAAAGTTAAAAAACAGGTTGTAAACTTCGGCAAAATATTCAGAATGTAAAAGCTTTAAAAAATGAACATCAATATATAAATAACTCCTATCAGTCAATTAAAAAACACACATATACTCCACTTTTCTAGAAATACATGAATAAAAATTGCCGTATGACCAACAAACTTGTAAAAGCCAATTAGCATCATTAGTAATAAGAAATGTAAATCCAAACTATGAGGTGATATCATTTTACACTTTTTTAAATTGGATAAAAATTAAAATGTCTGACTGTGGCAAGTAGGAGTGTAATAACTTTGGAAATGAGTGTGGCATTATCTCCCAAAGTTGAACATGCAATCAGTTTAGCAGGGTTTAGCATGGTTTTTCAAGTTTGAATATTTATGTTTCATATAGTTCAGCAGCTCAATTTATGCTATGTATACCCAGAGAAGCTCTTGTATACATACAACAAAGACCAAAGTATAGATACAGAAATCCGACAATGAGACACACACACACACACACACAGAGAGAGAGAGAGAGAGAGAGAGAGAGAGAGAAGCCTACCACAGAGGTAGGGGAGGTCAGGGTGAGGGGTATGGGATGGAAACTGGGGACACTGGTGGTGGGAAATGTGCATTGGTGAAGGGGTGGGTGTTAGAAGATAGTATGACTGAAACCCAATCATGAACAACTTTGTAACTGTGTCTCTCTGTGATTCAATTAACAAAAACCATAAATCCTCGTAGGAGCATTGCTCAAAATAGCAGAAACCTAAGAGCAACTTAAATATTCAACATTAGGCGAGTGGGAGAATAAATGGCATATTCACATAACAGATTATTATTTCCTATGATCCAAAAATAAATGAACCAAAGTAGCTTATAACAATATGGGTGAATCTGAATAATACGCTCAAGAGGAAAGAAGTTCTCTGAAGGTTATTTACAGTATGATACCTACTCCCTTGAAAAGTAAAGTTAAAAAATGACTGAAAGCTAGTAGAGAAAGAAATTTTCTAAAGGTTATTTACAATATGATACGTACTCCTTTGAAAAGTAAAATTGAAAAAAGGTCTGAGAGGTAGTACAGAAGATGAGGCACTTGCCTCATACGCAGGTGTAGCAGCTGACCCTGGTTGAATGGCTGGCACTATATATGGTTCACTAAGAACCGTCAGGGGTCATTTATGAGCACTGAGCCAGGAATAGCCCCTAAGCACCACTGAGTATGACTGAATCCCTCTCCCCCCCAAAACAAAACAAAACAAAACAAACCCCAAAGGGCCAGGGATGTGATTCAGTTAGAAAGAGCATGCTTCACTTTTGTGAGGTCCTAGAGATAGAGCCCTAGGACCACACACAAAATTGTATCATGCATATTATATCCCATATTATTGGGGAGCTTCTGGGGTCCCCAACAGTATCAGGACAGAAGTTCTCTTCTATCTCTGAGGCTGCCGGGAACAGATGAAAACTCACGAGCCCGAGTCCAGCGCAGTTCCAAAAAAGGCTTTTAATTGTACAAAAGCTCTACCACCGCAATCCAATGTAATGAAAGAACTCTAAGTCTAAGTTCAGAACTTAGACCATACACGAGAGCTTAAGTCTCCCACCAAAGAGGAGTCCCACCAAAGAGGGGAGTCCTACCAAAAGAGGAGGAGAGTAGCTCAAGTCAGTCCCCTTATATACACAAAAGTAATCCTAACTTCAGGGAGGGTCCTGTCAACAAAGATCCCTAAACAGCTTCTAGATAGTAGAAGAGTGCAGAAGGGTGGTGCCACACCCTACTACAGGTCTAAACAAAGGATTATGCCAAGGACTAATCTCTTCTTCTGAGATTATCTCTTATGTAAGATATTGGAGAGAGAGGGGCTGATATAAGATAATACATCTTAATTTCATGGGCTTCATGTAATCTAGATGGTACCCACAAGATCCTTTTTATCTATTATCTGCACCAGGGTGATTCTGAGAATCTTATTCTCCATATACTGAAAGGGTCACATTTGCCTGCTTGAGAGCAAACTAATATGATCCTTCCTATAATCTTAAATGATAGTCTCAATGTAGCCAGGGTGACAGTATCCTGGTAAATTCTAACTGTTCCATGCTGGGTCCAGTGCGATAAAGAGGAGCTGTGCCCAATCTAGATAACATAGAAGTCTTAGTAGATGTATAATAAGTCAGAAGTTACTCATTCAGAGTCAAGGTGACTTCTGTAACTGCCACACTCTACATCAGTGTTTACATAGAAGAGAGATCTCATTTGTATAAACCCTGGTTTAAGAACATGTAAATAAATTAAAAAAAGAACATGTAAATAGATTAAACTATGAGTGGATAAAACAGCAAAGCTGCCAAGCTTGCTAAGCCTGTCATCCAACACCATATGTTATATGTATGTCATACATAAAAATGCTATAAAATAATATATAAAGGAAGGCAATGAACCTGGGATTCAAAAGGATGCTATTTCAGGCAGGACAGAAGACTGGGGAACTGATTAATGTAAATCCCTTTCAAGGTTCTAGTTTCATATTTTGAATGATGCACTTATGAATGCTTAATACATTATTAAAATAACTAAATAAAAAGTAGCTCAGGCACAAACCAATGATGAGAGGATCATCAATCAAAGATTATGATGAATCCTATTCTGTGCATATGAAGTTCAATTAGAGAAAAAATAATTTTCTTGAATGAATGAATGAATAGAAAATCATCAGTGACAGTGATCAGATAGAAGCTTGATATGGGCAGACCTTTCCACATGACAGGATTTGAACAGAATATACTTGCTGAGGCATCTCCTAAGAGAATTAGAAATGTACTCCAGAAAATTTGGGGAAATTACTAGAGTAGGTTGTGCATTGCCTAAAAATGTCCCTTGGTCATTTCTAAAAACTGGACTTTTTTTTTCTGGCTCTTTAGACTCTAAAGATGTACTCCTTTAATGGTTTCATGATTCTTCCCCCTGAAATTAAAGTGAGCTCTAGTGGATGATTTTCAATTGAGTTATATCATGAAGCACACATAGATCAAAGGAGACATATTTGAAACACAATCTTCCTGTTTAAATTGTTTAACATTAGCTTAAGTGTTCAGAGAATTAACAACCCCCAAATTTCTAGTGTGCTCAGAGTATTTTCAGGTTTATACAAATCCTTTTCTTCCTCCTCATTATTAATAGTGAATTTTAATTCATTCAAAATTCAATCCCCTGAGTTTATTAAGATATTTCTTTCTCTCATCCTGAATTTTGGAGTACTACAGCTGGGTGACTTACTTTGCACCATCCACTGTGGCCTTCCCACTTTCTGTGACCAGAAGAGACCCCAAATAATGGGATTTTCTCAGTTCATGAAAGTACAGGCTAAGTGTGGTTGACTGTTGACCCAACTTTATGAGAACAATTCAGAAATAGTTTTCTTGTTACACAGCACCACCTGCCCTTTACTTGCCCTAAAGAGTTGTTCAAGAAGAATGAGGGATTAGAAATGAAAACTCTTCTGAAAGAAGCAGCCGTAAGTATGCATCATGTCATTTGTTACCGTGGCTTCTTTTCAAGTATGAACTTCTTTCTGTGTGACCGTATGAACTCTGAGGAACTCATCTGCAACTTTCTGCCCCTAACGCTCCGTTGTGAGGCAGAGGTGTGTTGAGGAGTAGAAGCAGTATATGTGACTCAGGCGTCAAAAAACCCTCCAGAATTGGAACATTCTCTTAGCTACCCATGCCTTGGTTCTTAGCTCTTTCTCTCCCCTTAAAAAACAAAAGCCAGTCATTCATCAGTTCGCCATTTTCTTTTCTCCAGAATTTTGCCAAGACTATTCTAGCTTGTCATAGAATTGTATCCTCTAGTTACCCATTTAATCTTGCCCTTTTTACTAGTTAGAAGCATCTGAGAGCAGAGCTAAAAAAAAACCAAAAGTAACTCCCCTATATAGTTTCTGTGATAAAACTGGGAAGGCTACATGACTTCAGTCTGGGGGGATGGGAGGGAAATGGGGTTTCTTTACACCATTTTTGGTTTTATTTATTTATTTTTTACCACATCCAGAGTAAGCTCAGGGCTTACTCCTGGCTCTGCACTTAGGAATCACTGCTGATGAGGGATCATATGGGTTGCCAGGGATTGAATCCAGTTTGGCTGCATGCAAGGCAAGTGCTCTTTCTCCTGGACTATCTCTGGCCCTTCTTTAACTTCCCCTCTTAAATTGACTCTTAGGATGATAAACTCAGGTATGTCTGTGAGGACAAAAAGCAGAGCAAGGTGTCTTTGTCCCAGAGGAGCTCTGACACCATTTCCTAGCCAATTTTTTAAACAGAAAACAAAGCTAATAAAAATGAATGATTGCCACCCCGTTCCCGACTGCTTCCTTCTCCCCATGGCCTGCCTGAGTCTGAGACAGGTAAACAGTGTTCCCGAGTACTGGATTTTAGAAACAAATAACCCTGTGTGATAGTTCAAAGTTACCCCACTGAAAGTGGTGACCAGTTGAGATGAGCAATTCCTCCTCTTTAAGGGGAAGGCTAGTACGAGGATCAGTTAAACACAAACACCCTAATATGGTGGAGTCCCCTCCACCTGTACTGAGCACTGTTTGCTAAAGGAATGAATGAAGTCACATTAATCGGATATAAATAGATACCAGTGTTTTACTAAGTGTGGGAAAAAACTCACCATTGAATATACACAAAGAGACTTAAGTGATAAACTCTAAATATCTGCAGGGCTAGCCACAATGTGTAAAATAAGAGGGAGAGAGATGCAGAGACAGAGAGAGACAGAGAGAGAAAGAGAGAGAAATGGGGGTACCTGCTATTGAAGCAGACTGGGGGGTGGATGGGAGGGGTGGGGTACATTGGTGGTGGATATGGGGCACTGGTGTAGGGATGGGTGCTGGAATACTGTATTACTAAGAACCAAGTATGAACACCTTTGTAATTGTATGTCTCATGGTGGTATAATAAAAAAAAATAAAATAAAAAAATAAAGGAATGAATGAAGTCAGGCAGTGTTGCTAGGGAATTCTTACTATGAGAAATGCCATTTACATACAAATTTTACATTATGACAAACCAGGAATTTCTAGCAAGGAGGCCTATGAATGGGTCAATAGTTTGCTTTCTGAAGTAAGATATGGAATGGGAAAATTTCGGCCTCACTTTTCCGAAGAGGTCTGATGGAGAAACTTTTATTTACTTATGCTTAAGGCTGTGATATCTGTAGATAAGTTCGGTATGTATCAAGATACAGAAACAAACCTCATGTAAAATTTGAAATATAAATTTCTTCTCTTTCCCAATCGGTTTATTGTCTTCCGCAAATTGAAAAAGGAAAATCCAGACCTTAGCTCTTATGAGAAGCTAAGTTGAGCTAGAATTACTTATAACTTTTGCCTTTCACATTTTAAAAATGAACAGAAACTGGACATAAGTAGGCAAATAAGGATTAAGAAAATGGTAGGTTTACATTTTGCCTTCCAAAGGAGAGGACAGCTTTGTTTTGGAGTCTTAAAAAAAGAAAAGTGTAAATAGAAAAGAGGCTGTAGATAGTTTGGATTAAGGTGCACATTGCTGACCTGGGTTCAATCCCTGGTGTGGCATATGGTTCTCTGAGTACCCCCCAGGAGTGATTGCTGAGCTCAGAGTCAGGAGTAACCCCTGAGCAGAGCTGGGTGTAGCCTCACTCCCCCCAAAACAAACCACTGTAGAAAATTGTTCTAAATTATATTAAGATAAATTAGGATTGATGAAAGTTTCTGAAATATACTTGTATATGTTTATAGTATTTATAGATCATAGAAGTACTTTCTAAATAAATGATTGGCTTATATAATCTTAATTCTTTTTTATGTCTTTTGGGGTCACACCCAGTGATGTTCAGGGGTTCCTCCTGGCTCTGCACTCAGGAATTCCTCCTGGCATTGCTCTGGGGACCATATGAGATGCCAGGGATCAAACCTGGGTCAGCTGCATGCCAGGCAAATGCCTTACCCACTGTACTATCGCTCCGGTCCACAATCTTCATTCTTGAGGACTTTTATAACAATACATATTGTTCTGCATTTTTTAGTTTTAGGAATAATAACATTCGACATGATTATTTTTCATATCTCTTTGGGCTTCTTAATCTACAAATGTCCCAAATTGGTTAAATATGTACTCCAAAGACTCAAAGAGTTTGTACAGGCCACAGGTAATGTCCTCTTTATGGCACAAATCCCTCACCCACTGCCACACTGGTTTTCAGCAAAAACATTTAGACTTGCTTCTCTATTGGAAAATTGCTGTCATTGTTTCCTTTCACAGTGCCATTATTTATTCTAATCACTGGGCTGTGAGATTTCGGTCCCTGCTATACACATCAAGGTGAGTCACACATGTGCTGGAAGGAGGGACGAAGGAACCTCTAAGCTGTCGTCAAATTGGTTTCCTAAACGATGCTGCACATTTGAACTGGAATTTGTGTAGCATTCTAGTGGAATAAAAGGTAGGGGGTAGTGGGAAGGGTTCCTTTGGTTTTCGGGCTGTTAACTGTAATTAGCCTGGTTTCTGAGATGTAATTATCTTGCAATCTCAAAGCAAACACCCTGGAGGAAATTGCACTGTTAAAGACAGCATGGCATTAAAAATAAATTATTACCCTGATTCCTGCTATTGCTGCTTATGCTTTGTGACTTGTCAGGGTTTCCCTTAGTGGGGACCTGCTTAAGGCTGGAGGTTTTCAGTTTTCCATCTTGTCACTGAGTTAGAGGGCTGGGGATGTGATTTACTTTTTTTTCTAATAGTGTGTGAAAACTCACCATCCTGGTAGTGAAGGGTTGAGTCGCATCATCCATAATATTCTATACAGTTACCAATAGAAATTTCGAAAGGAGTGTATTCTTTAGCAGTGGACTTTATATGAGGATAAAGGAACATCATAACCCAAAGCTTAGGAAATTGAAGCCATCCACAAAGATTAATTCATGTAATTTGGAGAGGAAACAGAAAACTCCTAATTATCGTAGAGGCAAACACTGTGGGATTATGAATCATCATCATTGACCAAACACAGAGGCTGGAAAGATCATGTATATATATATATATATAAAATTATATATATATATATAAAGAGGGTTTTTTGAGACTTGGGGATTATGAGAATGATTGTGCAGGTCGCAGACCAAGCCTCCCCACTGAGGGGACAAGTGATGGCTGTCAGTCACCCGTGCCCTCAAACCAAGCTGTGGTCTTTGAGGCTGCTCACAAGGGAATGGCACATTTTTCCAACTGTGTGCTCCATGGGGAATTGATCGGTCAAGAATATTTCACAAAAAATACCATTTGTTTCACTATTTATGTTCTCTGTGACCCTGATTGAATTACTCATGCTTGTAGAAACTCAGTTCTCAAGTATGAAAAAAGATAATCGTCATAATGATGACAATAATAATAATGATGATAATAATTTTCAGGATTGCTTTGTGGATCCAAAGGAGAATCTGAAAAGCAAGTGTTCAATAGATGGAAGGAATGTTGATGGTAATGATGATTATGACCAAGGCAATCATTATCATCAAGTGTTCAACCAGACTGGAGTTGCACCAAGTCCTGTGCCAACCACAGGGATCAAAAGAGGCCTAAGAACTGAGCTCCTCCTCTGCCAAAGCATTAAAGTTGGTTAGAGGGAAAGGTATTGACAGCAGTAGGTAATTAATTGTGCATTAATTTTGTGTAAATTCTGTGGGGTGAAAATTTCATAGCCCTTGTAGCAACATATGTTTGCTATTAATTTAGTGCTGAGGATTTTTTTAAACCACATGAGAAGGGAAAAATGGAGAAAACCCTATAAAATCCTGAGTTGAGGTATATGATAGTACAAATAGGGAGAATATGACTATAGAGAAGCAAAGCAAAATAAAAAGGGAATGTGGGCATTTGCTAGTAAGCAACTTTTCCTTGCAATAATCAAGCTTATTCTTTGTAGAAATAAATGGAATAATAAAGCTTCACAGATATTTTTTAATGCAAAAACTTCATTTTGGTTCACATTGTTACTTTACCTAGTTAAATTTCACCCACACACCTAATGTTTCACTAAAAAAAGCAAATTAAGTCTACCCAGTTTTATATCTTACCATGAGGAACATGAAGTTAAATTTGCTCAGAGCTTTTAATGCTGAATTATAAAAATAATATACAACAACAAAAAAGACCACCCCTGGCTTTATGAGCTTTAATATTAAAATAGAATGTGTGCTCAAAGAACATTTTGTAGGTTGATTGAGTTAACTGAAAATGACTTGACTATACTGGTCTAATAGGTATGAATTTTTAAAGAATAAAGCACAGGAGAGGAGCTGGCAATATCTCTTTAAAGCAAATCTATGTTAATATTTAACATAGCTTGAAAAAAAATCTTTGTTGTCAGAGCTAGATTCCCCATACTCCACATTTAAGTAAGTTCTTTGAGAAAAGAAATCAGAGGGGATGGCCATTGGGATGTATGGGAAGTTGATAAACTATCACAAAATTCCTCTTTCCCACAAAACCATAAAACCAGAATTTGGTATAAAAGGGGAAAGATATCCTTTAAAAGGCACAGCAGAGATTTCAGTGGTCTAGGAAAGACTCAGGGACCAAAATATTAAAAAGGAGCTAAAGACTAGGAAGGCAAGCAAGTATTTGCTTCAACTGCTCCTCCTCAGACCTTAGTGAGCAGGAGACTCTCGTTAAAGACCACAGGAGTTAAAGACCTTGATCTGTCTTGCAGCAGCAGGATGTTTGAACTGTATATAAAACCCTCAAATAGTACTTTGCACTAAATGGTAACTAAAGCTATCTCCCTAGGGGGTTGGAGCAATAGTATAGTGGTTAGGGTGCTTGCCTTGCACATAGAGGACCCGGGTTCAATCCTGGTACCCCATATTGTTCTGAGGCCTGCTAGGAGTGACCCATGAGTACAGAGGTAGGAGTAAGCGCTGAGCACGGCTGGGTGTGGACAAACAAAACAAACAAAAGTTGTTTTCCTAGTGGAAAAAAAAGACAACCAGAATGTAAAATCCTATAAGGATTTATGACAATTATCCTAGAATAAAGTGTCACATGTGAAGTCATAGGGACCATTATGTTATCCTTACTTGCATAATACAGGAACTCCAAACTCAGAAGTTACATTAAATGGGTCCAAGATTAGCCAAGCCACTCTGGAAAGACTTAGTTTAAATTCAGATTACAGGCAGAACTGCTACCAGCTTTCCTTGCGCTCGGCTGATCATGAGGCGTCCAGGAGGGAGGGTGGGTTCTTTTCCCTGCCTGCCACCCCAATAAAGCCTCAGAAGAAGACAGAGGAACATCATGCATCATAATCATAGCCATTTTCAAGGTCCAAACTCCACAGTTTGTCAGAGCCCCACTCAAGAGAGATGCTGATCTCACGGCCCAGGTATTCCAGTCTTGGTGGCTAAAGTCATCGGACTTCAGTGGAGACAGAGCCAGGGCCCCTTCCACCACCTATATCCTTTTGGAAGGCCTGGTGGACCTGCCCATGAACTGCTTCTGGGCTGTTGGCCATGATCCAGAGACACATACACACAAGGCAGAGCTGCTGCTGGCTTTCCCCTTGAAGCTCGACTACAAAGCAGCAGCTTGATATCTCAAACTAGTAGAAACCAACTACATTCTAGAAACTCAGAAAGTGAATGCAAAAACAGAAATCAGCCAGATTCACCCATAATAAACCAGAAAAAATAGTCATGACTTTATCAATACCATTGCCATATATGGGCTGTAATGGTCAATATCATTAGTGTCAGCTAAGGGAGCAGGCATGGGGATGGAGGGTGGGTGGGAAACGAGGGTCTTTGGTGGTGGGATTGGTGTGATGAATCTTTCTAACACCTGTATTGTGAAAAACTTTGCACTTTGTAAATCATGAGTTTTAATAAAAAAAAATTCAAATTACACAAGATTAGTGTGCCTAATAAACACAAAACCACGATTCAAAATTACAAGATAAATTAGAAATCAATCTAAAACAATGGAAGACTCCTTCTAAGGGACAACTTATTTATATTCATAAAGCTTCAATATAACAGAATTAGTGAAAACATATGCTAAGGTTTGAATGACTGAACAAAATAAGGAATTAAAAACTATGGTAAAGAAATAGAGCCTGTAAAATTACTAGTTATGCAAAGAATGTAACAATTCTTGTAGAGAACAATTCAAAAATACAAGGTAAGTACTAGACTACTTAGTGATAAAGAGTTAACAAATGGAAAGACCTAGAAGGGAGATTTTATTTTTTTAATAATAAAAATTATTTAAATTCAGTGTTGCAGTCTTTTATTTTGTGCTTTCCTTAGTTGTTGTAGTTCACATCAATTTTGGTTGTCTTAATATGGTTTGGCTGAAAGTGTTACTATACATAGGCACGAACTCCAGTTTTCCTGTTCCATATAACTGATATCCTATGATCACTATGATCACTATTTATTACTATTTTTAAAAAAATAATATTTTATTATACCACCGTGAGATATACAATTACAAAGATGTCCATGTCCGGGTTTCGGCCGTACATTATTTCAGCACCAGTCCCTCCACCAGTGCCTATTTCCTACCACCAATGTGCCCGATTCCCTCTCCTCTCCCCTAGCCTGCCTCTATGGAGAGTTCTAATCTCTATCTCTCTCTCTCTCTTTCGCTCTTCCTTCTCTTACACACTGTGGATTGCGATACATACATTTAGAGGTTATCATGTATATCTTTTGCCTGTATTCAATACTCAGTTCTAGGCTGGTATTATAACACAAAAATTGTGAGCACACTGTTCCTAGAAGGGAGATTTTAAAATGAAGGAAGATATGGAAGCAATATTCCTAAATATGTAGTGGCAGATAAGGAAGGCTGAGGATTTTATGAGGACATAATGCAAGAATGAGAGAAGGATACAAATGGGAGGGATAAGGTCTTGGGATTTTCCCTAGATAGTGAAAGACATGAATCTTCAGATTCAGGAAATAAAATAAATTCAAAATTTTAAAGCAAAGCTAACTAATTATTCAGACACATATTAATAAAACTTGAAAATCTCAAAGACAAAGAGTAACTTGTAAATTTAACAAAAAGCAAAGGTAGATTGTCTACTAATGAAGGAAATTAAATTAGTCTCAGATTTCACTTCCAGGATGATAGGGAACAGTGGTGGAATTAACATTTTGGTGATATAAAAGAAAATAATTATCTATTTAGAATTTTATATTCAGCTTTAGTAGAATTCTGTAACAAAGGTCAATGTCTTTATAAACATTTCCAGACAACAGCAGAGATCTTTTGTTAAGAGAACTTTTGATGAAGGGTTTTCTAAAATGGAGTTGCTTAACTCTTAGTGCTCATTGGAAGCATGAGGAGAGACATGCAAAATACATATCTTCTTTGTCCCCAGAGAATTATATTTAATAGTTTGAAGACAGACAGGCAACTGAAATAAAAAAAATCCTAGATGATTCTAGTGTGATACCAAGGTTGAGAATAATTTTGGTACTTCATGAAGAATGAAATTGAATTCAATATGTTGGTATTGACAGATCACTTGATCATTTGATCACTTGACATCCCGTTATTCATCGATTTGCTCGAGCGGGCGCCAGTAATATTTCCATTATAATTAACATATAATTATTAAATATGTAGATAAATCAAACTATTGGCTGAATACAGAAATAATATAGACAGGGCTGGAAAGATAGTACCGGAGTTCAGGTGTTTGCTTGCCTTGTCTCTGGCCAGTGTTGATTTGATTCCTAGCACCATGTATGATCAACCTGAACCCATCCAGTTAGTGATCCCTGAGTACAAAGATCGGACTAAGTCCTGAGCACCTCCAAGTGTGGCCCCCAAAAAGGAGGAAACATGTAAGAAGGGAAAGATGAAAGAAAATTCAAGGCATTTAAGGTCCTTTTATTACTCAGAAGGGTAATATTAACTTTATTAAGTAGTTAGGCTAAAAATTTAAAGGCATTACTAAAATAGTGTGAATGTAATATGTCATTTCTAAACTAATTTAACAGGAACAAGAATGCAGGCAGGTTAACAGTTTAATGACATATATCATCCACATGGCTGATAGCAGGGTCGTAGATAGCTTAGTGGGTGTGACTTTTATAGAAGATGCTACAAATTAAGATTTGATGATGACTAATTTTCTAGGGTTTTGCAGTTAGTGTGAGTAGAGGGAAGATAACTCTACCCCAATACAACATACTGATAAGAAAATAAGATTGAGAAGCTTGTAAGCCAGAGGCCTGATCAGACTTTGAAAAGAAGTAATGAATTGTCTCCACACAGTTGGAGATTGCATTTAGGTGATAAAGTTTTGTAATTGAACTGGATTCTAGGTGATTAATGATTGCTAAAGGTGCCTAGGAATCACACCATCTATCTAAGAAGAGGGTAGAAAAAGCAGAAGGAAACAGCAAGATTGAATGTGGAGCATAAGGAGGAGAAAACTTACCTTTAGGGAGTATACAAAGAAAGAGACTAACTGGTTCATACAAAGAGCATTTTAAAAAATATTAAAGCACCATTATTCATAAAGTGATTCATAATTGAGTTTCAGGTATACAATATTTCCAACATCAATCCCATAACCATTGTCAACTTCCCTCTACCAATGTTCCAAGTTTCCCTCCCACATACCTGCCTTCTTTTTTTAAATTTATTTATTTTTTTACAATTACAAAGATATACAATTAAAAAGTTCATATTTGGGTTTTGGTCATACAGTGTTCCAGCACCCATCCCTCCACCAGTGCCCATCTCCCACCACCAACGTCCCCGGTTCCTCCCCCACCCCACCCCCAGTCCTCTTCCATGACAGGTTCTTTATTTCTTTCCCTTTCTCTCTCTTTCTCTTTTCCTTCCCTTCCAGACTATGGATTACAGAACATACATTAAAGGGTTGTTATGTGTATCTTTTTGCCTCTATTTAATGCTCAGTTCTAGGTTGGTATTAGTACCCTCAACCATTGTTAGCACAGTGTTCCATTTTCTGTCTTACCTAGCCTCTGACTCCCACACGTTTGTGATAATTTCCACCTTTGACAAGACCTCCTGATACAAGGTCATGTTTCACTTGACCTTGGATATTGGTATCATAATATGTACAGATATATTTATGTCATGCAAATAAATGCAGTCATTCTGTAGCTGTCTCTCTCCTTTTGGCTAATTTCACTCAACATAATCTTCTCCATGTCTATCCATTTATAGGCAAATTTTTTAAAAACATTTTATTATACCTTATAGGCATATTTTATAACTTCATTTTTCCTGACAGCTGCATAGTATTCCATTGTGTAGATGTACCAAAGCTTCTTTATCCAGTCATTGATTCTCAGGCACTCTGGTTGTTTCCAGATTCTGGCTATTGTGAATAATGCTGCTATGAACATAAAAGTAGGGATGGTGTTTCCGCTGCGTATTTTTTGGCTTCCCAGAGTAGATTCCCAGGAGTGGTATGGCTGGGTCAAATGGGAGTTCAATTTCTAGTCTTTGGAGGAATGTCCATATTGTTTTCCAGAAAGGCTGTACCAGTCAGCATTCCCACCAACAATGGATGAGTGTCCCCTTTTCCCCACATCCACGCCAGCACTTGTTGTTCTTGCTCTTTTGAATATGTGCCAGTCTCTGTGGTGTAAAATGATATCTCATTGTTGTTTTGATTTGCATCTCTCTGATGATTAGTGATGATGAGCATTTTTTTCATATGTTTTTTGGCCATTCAAATTTCTTCCTTGTTGAAGTTTCTGTGCATTTCTTCTTCATTTTTTGATGGGGTTGTTTGTTTTCTTCTTGTAAAGTTCTACCAGTGCCTGATATATCCTGGCTATTAACCCCCTTATCAGATGGGTATCACTGTATCACTGTCTTCCCGTTCATCATCGATTGGCTCAAGCGGTCACCAGTAACATCTCCATATGTCCTGTCTAATGCTAGTAGAGCCCAAGGGGACCTGCTTGCTCCAGGAATATAAAGAGCCTCAAACCATTCCATCATGTCATGGGAATGAGGTCTAAAATTGTTACTGGTATTTGGCATATCAAATATGAAACAGGTAGCTTGCCAGGCTCTGCCATGTGGGTAGCATACTCTTGTAGTCATCTCTAAATCCAGCATTTATTGAAGAACCCTATGCTGGGGGTGGCAGGCCAGGGCTAGAACCTGCCATCCCTCCTGGGCACCTCGTGAGTGGCTGGGCACAGGGAGAGTCAGTAGCAGCTCTGCCCCATGTCTGTGAGTTTCTCATCAGATGGGTATTGGGTGAATATTCTTTCCCATTCTGTGGACTGCTTTTTGTATCTTAGTCACTGTTTATTTTGAAGTGCAGAAACATTTTAGTTTCATGTATCCCATATGTTTATCTTTTTCTTCTAGTTGCTTTGTTAGTGATGTTTCACCTTTGAAGATGCCTTTAGCTTCAATGTCGTGGAAGGTTTTTCCTATATTTTCTTCAATGAACTTTATGAATTTAAGTCTGATATTGAGATCTTTAATCCATTTTGATCTGATTTTTTGTGCATGGTGTTAGACACAGGTCCAAATTCATTTTTTACATGTTGCTGCCCAGTTTTCCCAACGTCACTTGTTGAAGAGGCTTTCCCTTACTCCATTTTGGACTCTTCACCTTTATCAAAGATTAAATGATCATGTGTTTGAGGTTGGGTGTCAGGATACTCATTTCTATTCCATAGGTCCACAGGTCTGTTTTTATTCCAATACCATGCTGTTTTAATTACTACTGCCTTGTAGTACAGTTTGAAGTTGGGAAAGGTGATGCCTCCCATCTTTCTTTTCCCAAGGATTGCTTTAACTATCCTTGGGGGTTTATTGTTCCATGCAAATTTCAGGAGGCGTTTGGTCAATTTATACCTGCCTTCTTGACAGGCACATTTTTAAGATTGGTTGTTATAGTTTGGATCTGATGCTTTTAGTTCTGTAAGTTCTGTGGTTCAGATATATAGATATACCACATCTCTACACTGGTCGTGGTGTCGGGGGCCCCTGCCCCATGCCCCTATTACTTCCCCATCCACCTGTTCTAGTTCAACCCCTATATATATTTTTTGACCTACTCTAGCCTTCTCAGTTCTATAATCTAGGGATCAGAATAATTTAGGTATCCCTCTTTGATAACTTGCATTCTATATGAAACAGATAAGTGAGACCATTCAGTATTTGTCATTGTTCTTACATTCATTAACATCAATTGTATCCACTTCACTTGTCTTCCTGTTGTCCATCGATTTGCTCAAGCAGGCACCAGTAACATCTCCATATGTCCTGTCACATGCTAGTGTAGCCCAAGGGCATCTGCTTGCTCCATGAACATGAGGAGCCTTTAAACCATTCCTTCAGGTCATGGGAATGAGGTCTATAAGTCAGCTCATCCGAGCTCCACTCAGGAGAGGAATGAAGGCAGGTTCCAGCCCTGGCCCGCCATCCCAGCAGAGCCTCACAAGAAGCCAAAGGAACCCCCCACACCATGAGGGGCCACCATTTTCAAACATCTGGACTCCATAGCTTGTCAGATTTCCACCCAGCAGAAAAACTGATCTTTCCTTATCTCATCAATAAATGCACTAGACGAGGAGGCTGCTACAAGAGTATCCCACCCGCGACGGCAGAGCCTGGCAGCTATCCATGTCATATTTGATATGCCAAAAACCAGTAACAATTATATACCTCATCCATTAACATAATATTCTGAATTTTGATCCAAGGTGCATTGAATTACATGATTTCATACTTCCTTGTAGCATAGTACTCCATTATATTCCATTCCACAACTTAAATATCTAATAATCATTGTTGGAAACGTAGGTTGATTCCATATCCTAGCTATTGTTCTAAGTTTTATAATGAATAATGATGTGCATATTTATTCTTTTGAATTAATGTTTTTGTGTCCCAAGAAGTGAATTGCTGAATCATATGGCAACTCTACTCTTATTTATCTGGGAAATCTTCATACTGTTTCCTATAGGGGTTGAACCGGATAACATTCCTACACTTTCCTACCAGTAGTAGATGAAAATTACCTTTATACCACATCCCCCAACAACACAGATTGTTCTCTTTTTAAATTAAAAAAAATTTTTTTTATTATACCACTGTGAGACATACAATTACAAAGGTGTTCATAATTGGTTCTTGGTAATACAGTATTCCAGCATCCATTCCTCCACCAGTGCCCCATTTCCACCACCAATGTACCCCACCCCCCCCCTTCCGTTCACCCCACTCTGCCTCAATAGCAGGTACCCCCGCTTTCCTCTCTTTCTCTCTCTGCCTCTCTCTCTGTCTCTGCATCTCTCTCCCTCTTATTTTACACATTGTGGCTAGCCCTGCAGATATTTAGAGTTTATCACTTAGGTCTCTTTGTGTATATTCAATGGTGAGTTTTAATCTGCCATTACCATTTCCCACATTTAGTAAAGCACTGGTATCTATTTATATCCTATTAATGAATGCAGTCGTTCTATATCTGTCCTTTTTCCTTCTGACTAATTTCACTCAACATGATAGTCTCCATGTCCATCCATTTGCAGGTGAATTTCATAATTTCATCTTTTTCTGACAGCTGCATAGTATTCCATAGTGTAGATGAACCACAGTTTCTTTAGCCAGTCCTCTGTTCTTGGGCATTTAGGCTGTTTCCAGATTCTAGCTATAGTGAATAGCGCAGAGATGAACAAAGAAGTACAGATAGTGTTTCTGCTATGTGTTTTTCAGTCTCTCAGGTGTATTCCCAGGATTGCTATTGCTGGATCAAATGGGAGCTCACTATCTAGTTTTCGGAGTAATGCCCATATTGTTTTCCAAAAGGGCTGGACCAGTTGGCACTCCCACCAACAGTGCATGAGAGTCCCTTTTTTCACCACATCCACGCCAGCACCGGTTGTTCTTGCTGTTTTGGATGTGTGCCAGTCTCTGTGGTGTGAGATGGTACCTCATTGTTGTTTTGATTTGCAACTCCCTGATGATTAAAGATGAAGAGCACTTTTTCATATGCCTTTTGGCCATTCAAATTTATTCTTTTTTGGAAGCTTCTGTTTATTTCTTCTCCCCATTTTTTGATGGGGTTGGCTGTTTTTTTCTTGTGAAGTGCTACCAGTGCCTGATATATCCTGGATATTAACCCCTTGTCAGATGGGTATTGGGTGAATATCCTTTCCCACTCTGTGGATTGTCTTTGTATCTTGGTCACCATTTCTTTTGAGGTGCAGAAGCTTTTCAATTTTATATAATCCCATTTGTTTATCTTTGCTTCCATTTGCTTGGTCAGTGGTGTGTCGCCTTTTAAAGATACTTTTAGTTTTGATGTCGTAGAGTGTTTCTCCTATGCTTTCTTCGATGTACCTTATAGATTCATGACTGATGTTGAGATCTATAATCCATTTTGATCTGACTTTTTGTGCATGGCGTTAGAAGGGAGGTCTAAGTTCATTTTTTTACACGTAGCTCCCCAGTTTTCCCAGCACCATTTGTTGAAGAGGCTTTCTTTGTTCCACTTAATATTTTTTTGCTCCTTTATCGAAGATTAAAATTTTTTTTAATATGTCCCTTTCTCACTGGTGTGAAGCGATTTCTCACTGTTGTCTTGATTTGGATTTTCCTGAAAAATAAGTGATGATGAGAATTTTTTTTATATGGTCATTGACCATTTGTCTCCTTCTTCAGCGAAGTGTCTGTTTATTTCCGCTGTCCTTTTTTTTGGATGTATTTTTTTGGTTGATCTTTTGTGATTTTCTTATATATTTTAGTTTATCTGATGTGTTGAGTGAAAATATTTTTTACCCATTCAGTTGGTTGTCTTTTTAGTTTTAGCTCATGTTTCTTTTGCCATGTAGAAACTTTTTAATTTTATGCAGTCTCATTTATTATTTTTTATATGAACTTGATTTTTTAAAACTTTTTTTGGGTAACACTCAGTGGTACTCAGAGGGTTACTCCTGGCTCTGCATTCAGGAATTACTCCTGGCCATGCTCAGGTGAGCGTATAGGAGGCCTTGGATCGAACCTGGGTTGGCTGTGTGCGCAAAAAACTCAACCTGTTGTGCTATCATTCTGGCCCCCATGAATTTGATTTAAACACTGTGATTTTACGAGTTATTCACAATATAGTTGTTTCTAATATACTAGTTCCAGAGACCCCCATTACTCTCAATGGAACAAACATCTTTGAATGTGCAGTTATGTGTACCTAGGTTGAGAAGTCAACATGATGAATGACCTAAAACCTGAGCTGCGCGAGGAGGAAGAGAGGCGGCATGGAATGCCTTCAAAGGCATCGAAGAAATAGCTAAAAAGGACAAAGAACCTCCGGCTCCGGGCACATCTCTTCGACTCCACCATTCTCCCTGCATTAACATACGCCTCAGAGACCTGGGCCCTACGAAAAGCAGGATGAGAATGCTATTCGGGTCTCCCAGAGAGGCATCGAAAGAGCTATGCTTGGAATATCACGCCTCACTCAAGTGAGAGAAGGGAATCCGGAGTTCTGACCTCCGTCGCTATTCCAGAATCAGGGGACGCTGTCTCGTTTGCCAAGGCATCGAAAATCAGATGGGCTGGACATGTAATGCGATTTGGAGACAACCGCTGGACTAGAGCCGTTACCGACTGGATCCCACGGGATGTCAAAAGATCACGTGGGCCGCCACCTACAAGATGGTCAGACTTCCTTGTTAAGACCCTGAAGGATCGGTTTGAGGCTCTTCGTATTCCTGAATCAACCAGATGCCATTGGGCTACATTGGCACATGATAGGGTCCAATGGAAATGTTACTGCGCGCCCCGCCGAGCAAATCGATGAATAATGGGATTCAAGTGATCAAGTGATCAAGAAACACTATCTGTGCTTCTTTATTCATCTCTGCGCTTATTCACTATAGCTAGAATCTGGAAACAACCTAAATGCCCGAGAACAGAGGACTGCCTAAAGAAACTGTGGTTCATCTACACTATGGAATACTATGCGGCTGTCAGAAAAGATGAAATTATGAAATTTACCTGCAAATGGATGAACATGGAGACTATCATGCTGGAGTGAAATTAGTCAGAAGGAAAAGGACAGATATAGAATGACTGCATTCATTAATAGGATATAAATAGATACCAGTGTTTTACTAAGTGTGGGAAATGGTAATGGCAGATTAAAACTCACCATTGAATATACACAAAGAGACTCTAAGTGATAAACTCTAAATAATATCTGCAGGGCTAGCCACAATGTTGAAAAGAAGAGAGGGAGAGAGATGCAGAGAGAGAGAACAGAGAGAGAAAGAGAAGAAAACTGGGGTACCTGCTATTGAGGCAGCCTGGGGTGGGCGGGGGGGAGGGGTGGGGTACATTGGTGGTGGAAATGGGGCACTGCTGGAGGTATGGGTGCTGGAATACTGTATGTGTTTGCCTTGCACGAGGGCCTCCCCCAGATTCAATCCCCAGCATCTCATATGGTCCCCTTAGCACACCGCCAGGAGTAATTCCTGAGTGAAGAGCCAAGAGTAACCCCTGAGCATTACCGAGTGTGACCCAAAAAAGAAAAAAAAAAAAGTTCTCATGCAGACAGTTTTCTTTCATAACTTTTCTTTTATCCTTACCTGGTTATTGATTTGGTTTTACTAAAAAATATTATTTAATTTTCAAAACTTATTTTCAAAATGCTGTCTACTCCAAACAAAACAAAACAACAAAAAAGAAGATCATGGATATCTGTGACCACTGGGGGCAGATCCATTATTCCCTAAAGGTAGTATAGTTTCCACAGTCATAAACTAAATTTGCTGCCGTGGAACACAGAGGACCCATAATCTGTCTTGGTCAAGCTGTAGAAAGACCAGGAAAAGAAAATTACTGGAAATCAGTCTCCGTGTGACAAATAAATTCATTTCATTAATTATTTTCCTTTTTTTCTGTATTTTTATACATTTTAATCCTCTTAATTCTTAAGACATAGCTACATGTGTTATTCAATGATGTGTTCCATCAATATTTTCTGGACACTAACTCAGTTGGGAACTGTGATTGTCACAAGAAAAAACACAAAAAGTGTGCCCCTCTTTGAGTTTACAGGTGACATGTGAGGGACTGGGAGTGTCCTGCACGTATGAGATCCTGTGTTCTATCCCCTGACACCGAAAAAATAAGGTGACACATATACCCAGGGGTCATGGAAACAAAAATAATGGGTTTTTTTACCTCCATCACTATTCCAGAATCAGGGACGCTACCTCGTTTGCCAAGGCATCGAAAAATCAGATGGGCTGGACATGTAATGCGATTTGGAGACAACCCACTGGACTAGAGCCGTTACCGACTGGCTCCCACATGGGATGTCAAAAGATCACGTGGCCTCCCACCTACAAGATGGTCAGACTTCCTTGTCAAGACCCTGAAGGAATGGTTTGAGGCTCTTCATATTCCTGAATCAACCAGATGCCATTGGGCTACATTGGCATGTGATAGGGTCCAATGGAAATGTTACTGGCTCCCGCTCAAGCAAATCGATGAATAACGGGATTCAAGTGATCAAGTGATCAACTGATAGTTGTTTCAGGTAGTCAGCGTTCCAACACCAGTCCTACTACCAATGTGACCTTCCCTCCACCAATGTTCCCAGTTTCCCACCCACCCCACTAATCTATCCCTTTAGTAGGCACAAAATAATTTTCTTATGTTGGTTGTTACAGACTATACCTCCTAATGTTGTTACTTAAGTCAGTGTCTGAAATATACTGAGCTGTTAGGTGCTAGATGAGCCTTCTGTGTTATTGTTTTTAATCATTGAGCTTAGAGGATTTATTCAACTTTACCAACTAATTTTCTGGCATCTACTGGGCTGTCAGCACTGTGAAGTTTGGAGGTTTTGTGTGGCCAAGTACGTGGCTGCATGCTCCAGGAACTTTGGAGCTGGCATGATTCAGCTGTTGGTGTGCCTCCAAGATCAGTCGTGAATCTGGGCTGTTTCTCTGCTTGTGGGAGTTAGATGTGGGTGGGTGGAACACTGGGCCTCTGGCAGGGTGGAACTTGGTCTGTCCCCATCCCACAAAGGCTCCAGAAATCAGGGCATAATGGTGGCAGAATCTGTTTATTTTTGTTTATGTTAGCTTCTTCCAATGGAAAAATATTCATTGAATATTTTGAAGTCCAACTCTTAGAGCTCTCTGTCAACGTTTTCCTCACTGTACTATTATAGATTCTGGTCTGATTTCAAAATCTTTGATCCACCTTGAATTGAGTTGTGTAAGGAGTGAGATATGTATCCAGCTTCATTTTTTAACATGCAATTATTCAGTTTTCCCCAAGACCTTTTGTTGAAGAGACTGTCTTTACTCCTCATGTAATCAACTCCCTTTCGACCATATATCTGAGGATTTGTCTTTGGGTAATTGATTCTAATCCATTGGTCAGAGAGTCTATTCTTATTCTAGTATCATTCGGGTTACCATACTTTATAGTATAGTTTCAAGTTAGGTATCAGATACCTCCCAATTTCTACTTTTTAGTATGGTTTTGGCTTTTGGGGATGTTTTATGATACCATACAAACTTTCTGTTACCTGTTCTAAGTACTTGAAGAATGTATCTAAATTTAAATAGGGATTGCATTGAATCTACATAATAATTTAGGTTAAATACTAATTTTTCACAGCATTTATTCTCCAAACCTATAAACAAGGAGTATTTTCCCCTTTTCTATGGTCATTTTCTCTTTCTGACCCTAACATCTCTTCTTCCACATGGTGAGCCACACTTTTCTCTTCAGGCTGGGTGTCAGTTTTACCTGAAAAGAATGATGCCTAGGAATGTTGGTTCTGCCAGAGTGGCGACTGCCACCCTCCCCAAGATGTCCAACCCTATCGGCTCCTCCTCTACACAGTGAGCTCATAGTCTCTTTCTTAAGTGACTTATAGTTTTCTGATATAGATCTCTCACATCTTTGTTAAGTTGATTCCTAGGTATTTGGTGTTTTGGACATTATTTTAAATGGAGTAGATGCTTTTGGTTTCTTTCCCAGTATTTTGTTTTTGGCTTACACCTAAGCAATACTCAAGGGTTACTCCTGGCTCCACACTCAGGAATTATTCCTGGTGGTGTTTTTGGTACTTTTTTGGGATGCCAGAGATCAAACCTTGTCAGCTGCATGCAAGGCAAGCAGCATCTTACCCATTGTACTGTAGCTACAGCTCCTCTTTCTTTTCTAGTTCTTTGTATAATTGCATAAAGGAGATTTTTTTTTTTTGCATGAGGCCCCTCTGAAACCACACATTTAGAACGGACAAGATATAGGACTCCTCCCTGCAAATTGTTTATATCACTGCTTGCCTTTTCATTAGTAGCTTTTAGTGTTCAAAATGTCACCACTTAAATAACTTCAATTAAAAATTTTTTAATTAAGTCACTTAGAATTAAGTCACTTTTAAATTAAGTCACTTTACAAAGTTGTTTATAATAGAGTTTCAGGATATAATGTTGAACACTAATCCCACCACTAGTGTGAACTTCTTCTGTTAGTGTCCCCAGTTTCCCTCCCACCCCACAGCCTGACTCCTTGACAGGCACATTTTAACATTTGTTATGAAGTTTTGGTCTCTTGCTCACAGTGTTGTTGGCTTTGTGGTTTAAATATGTACATATAACCCATCTCTACATGACCAATGTGCCTGAGGCCCCTGCCCCCTGCCTGTTACCCCCTTCTGCCTCTTCTTACTCTTCCCTCTCTATTTCTTTTCATCCCTGCCCTCATGTGTGTTATCTAGGGCCAAAGGTAATTTGGGGAGTCCTCCCTTTGGCACCCTGCATTCCCCTTTTGTATTATTCTATATACCACAGAAAGGTAGATAATCAAAGTTTTGTCCTTCTTATTCTGGAGTTACTTCATTTAACATGATATTCTCCAGTTTTATCCAAATTAAAGTTAATTTAATGATTTCATTATTCCTTGCAGTTACATAGTATTCCATTGTTTATATATTGTACCTTCATCTGTCATTGAATACTGGCTTGATTCCATATCCGAGCTATTATACTAGGTGCTTATATGATTATATACATATTATATAAGCACTATCATATTAAGTGCTCATATAATTCAGTGCTTATATAATTATGTGGGGTGTGTATTATATATAATACTTAATATATATGTGATGTATATATATATATAAAACACTTTATAAACACACAGGGAATAATGGTGTGCCTATGTCCTTTTGAATGAATGTTTTTGTGACCTGCGGATAGATATTAAGAAATGAAATTTCTTGGGTAGCATAGTTTTTATATTCTTACTTTTCTGAGAAGTATCCAAGCTGTTTGCACTATGGAGAGTTCTACAATTTTTTTTTAAGGTGAAAAGGAATGTTGAACTATTATTTTAAAGAAGTTACCAAGTGAGAGCTTCTTTGCTTCTTTCCCATCTACTTTAGATTTCATACCACTTCAGGAAGACTTATGGACTTATGGTAGACTTGTGGGGGACTATAAATTATCGTAATCACATCCAATGATCTCTTGATCACTTGAATACTTGAATCCCGTTATTCATCGATTTTCTCTAGCGGGCACCAGTAACATTTCCATTGGACCCTATCACGTGCCAATGTAGCCCAATAGCATCTGGTTGATTCAGGAATATGAAGAGCCTCAAACCGTTCCTTCAGGGTCTTGACAAGGAATTCTGACCATCTTGTAGGTGGGCGGCCACGTGATCTTTTGACATCCTGTGGGATCCAGTCGGTAATGGCTCTAGTCCAGAGGTTGTCTCCAAATCGCATTACATGTCCAGCCCATCTGATTTTCGATGCCTTGGCAAACGAGGCAGCGTCCCTGATTCTGGAATAGTGATGGAGGTCAGAACTCTGGATTCCTTCTCTCACTTGAGTGAGGCGTGATATTCCAAGCATAGCTCTTTCGATTCCTCTCTGGGAGACACCGAATAGCATTCTCATCCTGCTTTCGTAGGGCCCAGGTCTCTGAGGCATATGTTAATGCAGGGAGACCGGTGGAGTCAAAGAGATGTGCCCGGAGCCGGAGGTTCTTTTGTCCTTTTTAGCTATTTCTTCGATGCCTTTGAAGGCATTCCATGCTGCTCTTCTTCCTCCTGCACAGCTCAGGTTTTAGGTCGTTCATCATGTTGATTTCTCGACCTAGGTACACATAACTGCTGCATTCAGAGATGTTTGTTCCATTGAGAGTGAATGGGGCCTCTGGAACTAGCTCATTCTTCATAAACATGGTTTTCTTTAGATTCAGCTGTAGACCTATCTTACCACATTCTCGATCAAAGTCAGCCAGCATTTGTGCCGCTTGGCTAATGTTTGGTGTTATTAGAACAATGTCATTAGCGAAGCGGAGGTGGTGTAGTTGCCGACCATCTATCTTCACTCCCATTCCTTCCCATTCTAATTGTTGCATGATGTTCTCGAGGGTGGCGCTGAAGAGTTTTGGTGAAATGGTATCACCCTGTCGAACCCCTCTTTTCACATTAATGATCACTTCTTTGTAGACTGGTGAGATCCTGGTGGTGAATCCGTAATACAGCTCACGAAGGATCTTGATGTATTGGGTTTGAACACCCTGTTTGGCTAGGGCTTCGATGACTGCTTCAGTCTACACAGAATCAAAGGCTTTCTGTAAATCAATGAACGTGAGACGAGCGGCATCTTGTACTCCCTACAAACCTCAATGAGCTTGGTTACCGTGGTGAATATGGTCGATTGTGCTGAATCCTTTCCGGAAGCCTGCTTGCTCGCATGGTTGTCCTTCATCTAATGTTCTGCTAATCCTGTTCAGGATGACTCGTGTAAACAGCTTGTAGATGACGGACAACAGGCAGATGGGGCGATAGTTGCCGATGTCCTGAATGTCTCCCTTCTTGAACAGTAGAACTGTCCTGCTGGTTTTCCATTGGGAGGGCACCTTGCATTCGGACAGGTAGCGTGTGAAGAGCCGAGCTAGTGTATTGATGAGTACCTACGGCAGATTCTTCAGGTGTTCAGGTCTGACTTTGTCTGGGCCTGGTGCTGTTCCCTTCTTTACCGGCGAGATGGCATGTCAGATTTTAGAAGGGAGAACGTTGGGAATGACATATCCATCCTGTGGAATTTGGTATGTGGGCAGGTGGATGTGGCTATCAAAGAGATTTGAGTAGAAGTTCTGGATAATCTTCTTCATTGCCTTTCTGGAAGATATGATAGATCCATCAGGGCATCGGAGGGCAGTCATCTTGGTCTTATAGTTGGCGAAGGACAGGCGGGCGGTGCGAATGCTTTTCCCAGCTTCTGCTGCATCTTCCAGTATTTCTGCTTTTCTGTCGCTGAGGTCTTCTTTTATTGCTTCTCTGCACCGTTTAGCAAGCTTGAACGTTAGCATTTGGTCTCCTGAGGCTCGCGCCTTGCCACATTGGCGAATGAGCTCAAGAGTTTCTGAAGACAAGGCGTCCTTTTGTGTCTTTTTCTCTCTCTAGCATTCTTCGCACAATCATGGAGGTGCTGAACCAGTCGGTTGTATTCATCATCGATGTCGTCAATGATGGTGGTATCTTCCCATGTTGCTGCAATGGTGCCAAAGAGTTCCCAGTTGGTGGTCGTTCTGGGAGTTCTCTTCTTAAACTTTGCAGCCTTTTCCCCCCTTGCGGGAAGTAGAATTTTGCACGGAGAGCGGTGGTCCGATCCTGTTTGGAATTTGGGGACGACAGCTACATCGGTCAGACAAAACCGTCGATTGAAAATGATGTGGTCAATTTCATTGTGGAACTGTCCGCCGGGAGATTCCCATGTCCAACGTTTGCTTCAGCCTTCTGGAACTGTGAGTTCCCATGAATGGTCTTGGTGGACATGATGAACTCAGATAGTTCTCACCCTGTTCATTCCATTCTAGGCCATGGGTCCTGATGTGGAGTTCTTCAGCCGATCTTCTTGGTCCTATGTTGGCATTAAAATCACCGACTATGATCTCGTAGAAGGTGTGATCTTTTTGTATCATATCCAATGATAGAAAATAGAAACCTTCTCCATTAAGATTTGGGACTTAGCCTCTACTGAAAGCAGTATGA